>JASAMY010002777.1:0-42435 GCA_030248085.1 Paralinhomoeus sp. GSCO2_6 | reverse complement strand
TCTTTGCCAGGGTTGCACAATTTTTAAAAAAAGTTTGTTTTTTTAAAAAAAAAATATTTTTTTTTTTTAAAAAAAAGTTGGATTTTTTTTTTAAATTAAAAAAAAAATTCTCTGTTTTTGGGTAAAATTTAGCTTTTGAGTGGCAAAAAGGCGTTTAAATGGTGTTTAGATCGTACAATTAGGTGTTATTCATGCATAAACTTGCTTATTAGCACCAAAACTAAGCTCTTTTTGGGGTTCCCAACTGGTTCCCAACATAGTGCGATACCGTACACGACCATTTAGAGGCAGCGGCTTTGTCACCATTTGACTAGAACGATGCTAAATATGCTTCTAAAGGCTTTAGGGAAGCACTAGTACTTGTGTTTGACACTCTAATAGGCTAAAAGTATCTTATAGTACAGGTATTTGGCACCAATGATGGCTCCTAAGTCAATTTAAAAAAAAAAATTTTTTTTTTAAAAAAAAAATTTTTTTTTTTAATTTAAAAAAAAAACTTGAAATTTTTTTTTTTATGCAACCCTGATCTTTACCCTTTCTTTTTAATATTGTGAGAGGGTTTCCGCAAGTCATAAGCTACACAAAACATCCCTCTACCCAACTATTCTGAGCAATCATGCACGCTAAGCAACGGGTGGTCTCATTAAGCCTCAGGTGTATTGCATGGGCAGATTGATAACGAGGAATTGTCGCGTCGCTGGGGACATTGACGTTTCAGGGACATAATGGCGTCGAAGGGGTCATTGTGACGCTCGGCTGGGCCATGCCATGCTGTCCCCAACAGATCCGTTAGGAAGTCAAGACAAGTTCAGTAGCGTTCCAAACTTTTCGTGCATGCACATGTATGCAATTTCTAACTGCGAGGGAATTTCCTTTGCCGCCCTAAAATTAGGTCTGCTGCCCCTCCCAGAAGCCAATCCTTGGTAGGTCCCTGATGTGTGCGCGATATGCGGTGGTTTATGCTGTTTAATTGTAGATGGTGGCGGCGGTGGGCGGCGCTGCTTCAACTGCGACGAGGAGGGCCACCTGAGCCGCGAGTGCCCGGAGGAGTGGCCAGGCAGAGGTTGTGAATGCCTCGTACCGGGTGAACTAACTGTTTGATGGGGAAGCTGCCGTTTAGCCGAATGCTTCCACTGCGGCCAGGAAGGCCACACGCGCCGCTTCTGTCCCACTCGCGCGGCCGGCGACCGGCCGGCCCTAGTGCAGCAGCTGGCGCGCGAGTTCCTCCGCTCCGAGCACATCTTCATCGCCATCGGCATCGTCGCCGCCGCCAACATGGACATCGTTCAGGAGGTCGTCCAGGTACGCGAGTGCGACCCGTCGCCGGCGGCCGTCTCCTCTTTGTCACATTATACTGAAAATTATACTGAAAATAAAACACAAACACGCATCTTTACCCGTTTTTTTTTAATATTGTGAGAGGGTTTCCCGCAAGTCATAAGCTACACAAAACATCCCTCTACCCAACTATTCTGAGCAATCAAGCACGCTGAGCAACGGGTGGTCTCATTAAGCCTCAGGTGTATTGCATGGGCAGATTGATAATGAGGAATTCTCGCGTCGCTGGGGACATTATGACGTTTCAGGGGACATAATGGCGTCGAAGGGGTCATTGTGACGCTGGGCCATCAGTGGCGTAGCCAGGATTTGGATTTGGGAGGGGCAAGACCGCAATTTGTGTCTAATCGGAAATTGTCGTAAGGGTACCCCCTTGGAAAAAATTGGGTCTCTGAAAATTTTGGGAGGGGCAAACGCCTCCCTGCCCCCCCCCTGGCCACTGTGGGCCATGCCATGCTGTCCCCAACAGATCCGTTAGGCAGTCAAGACAAGTTCAGTAGCGTTCCAAACTTTTCGTGCATGCACATGTATGCAATTTCTAAATGCGGGGGAATTTCCTTTGCCGCCCTAAAAGTAGGTCTGCTGCCCCTCCCAGAAGCCAATCCTTGGTAGGTCCCTGATGTGTGCGCGATTTATGCGGTGGTTTATGCTGTTTAATTGTAGATGGTGGCGGCGGCTTTGGCGGTGGCGGCGGTGGGCGGCGCTGCTTCAACTGCGACGAGGAGGGCCACCTGAGCCGCGAGTGCCGGGAGGAGCGGCCAGGCAGAAGTTGTGAATGCCTCGTACCGAGTGAACTAACTGTTTGATGGGGAAGCTGCCGTTTAGCCGAACGCTTCCACTGCGGCCAGGAAGGCCACACGCGCCGCTTCTGTCCCAGTCGCGCGGCCGGCGACCGGCCGGCCCCAGTCGCCGGTCGGTCGCAGGCCGGCCGGCACGTCGAGCAGTCCCTCATGTTCTCGGTGCGTGCGTGCGTTGCTCACTCGACGCAGGGGAGGGAAGAGGCGGCGTTGCAGGCGACGTTTCCCGAGGACGTGCAGCAGCTGGCGCGCGAGTTCCTCCGCTCCGAGCACATCTTCATCGCCATCGGCATCGTCGCCGCCGCCAACATGGACATCGTTCAGGAGGTCGTCCAGGTACGCGAGTGCGACCCGTCGCCGGCGGCCGTCTCCTCTTTGGCGCCGCCGCGGCTTGGGTCGCTGGTGGAGCCGCGCAGCAAGAAGGACACGCTGCTGGACATTCTCGGCGCGGCGCGGCGCGAGGAGTTCTTCCGCGCCGAGAACCGCCTCTACCGCAGGAGGGTGCTCATCTTTGTCGAGCGCAAGCGCACCGCCGACTTTGTCGCGAGCCTCCTCTCCACGCTCGACGTGCCCTCCACCTCCATACACGAGTGCGTGGGCGGGCGGGCGGGTGGACTGCCGCGGGCGACGTCTGCGGACGGCGTCTGCGTCTTCAGAGACCGCACCCAGAAGCAGCGCGAGGAGGAGCTGCGCGACTTCGTCGGCGACCCGTGGTCGAAGCTCTGCAAGTATCCGGTGCTCGTGGCGACCTCCGTGGCGGCGCGCGGCCTCGACATCCGCGGCGTCGACCACGTGATCAACTACGACTTGCCCGAGAAGATCGACGACTACGTCCACCGCATCGGCCGCACGGGCCGCGTCGGCAACGTCGGCAGGGTCACCTCCTTCTACGACCGCGAAGTCGACAGTGCGTGTCGGCCGGCGCTTGTGCGGGCAGTTGTCTGCGCCAGTCTCGCCTGTCCACGCAGGCCGGATCGCGTCCTCGCTGGTCAAGGTGATGTCGGACGCGCAGCAGGTCGTGCCCGACTGGCTGCAGGAGGAGGTAGGCGGCGGGGCCGAGAAGTGGGACTGAGCCGTGTCGACTGCTCCATTGGCTCAGCCGTACCACCCCTCCCCCCCCCCCACCTCGGAATTGGCAACTGCCGAAACTGTAGCTAGCTAGTCTAGGACTTGGCGCTGATCTCGCTTTTTTCCGTGATTTTGCCCCCCCTCCCGTTGCGTTGGTGTGACGTTGCGTTGGTGTGACAGCGTTGATTTTTTTTTGTTGAGCGCGGGGGTTGTGCGGCGTTTTTGTTTTTTTTTTTCTTTTTCTCTTGCTGGGTTTGTGCTGTCCTTTTTTCCCTTCTCCCCGTGTCCTCTGTGCGTCTCTTTTTTTCTTTTTCTCTTTCCTCCCCTTTTTTCCCCCCCCTTTCCGTCCGCGCGCGGTATCCTACCCTAAACACTTTCGGTTGGTTTTCGTTGTTTCTATTTAGGCCCACCCTCTTAGTGCATAAAATAAATTTGAATATTTGAGCACTACATGAACGAATGAAACGGTTGAACAGTTTGAACAAACTTGAACACAAACGGTTTATGAAACGAAACATGGACTCTGTGATCATTCGAGCGTGTCACGTGAGTGCAGAAAAGACGAGAACGAGCAGGAGTTGAACGTGGAAAAAGATTGAAAAATTTGCGCACGAAAAGTTGTATTGTAACTACGGTGTGACTTTTCCGGCACAGAGTACAGAAAATTGCCAGAATGCAGCTACGGTAACCAGAATAATTACGGTAACAAAGCCTTAGCACAGTATGCAATTTATGCTTTTTGCAGTGGCGTAGCCAAGGGGGGGGGGGAAGCTTCCCCCCCCCCGAAATTCTCCGAAGCTAAAATTTTTTAACTTGGTACCCTCTGTTGAAAAAGTGCAAATCTGGTCATTTTCTCAATTTAAATTCAAATAATGATGAAAACGACACTAAAGAGCCAAATTTTCGCCTGCGGCGCATTGTTTTGCATTAAAAACCGTGAAAGTTCGTTACCCTACTCTAAAAAATTTGCCAGCGGCGCTATTTTGAGCCCAGAAATCGACCGTTTTGACAACATTGCTAACGTTTCGGTGTGAATGTAGTCAGACAAACGAGCCCAAAGCGTGTAAACAGATTGGATGAGAGAGTGTCTAAAGCTTCCCCAGCCGAAATGGCCCAATGTCCAAAAAATTCGACCGGGTCCCCCCTGTTGCAAAATTGAGACTTTGGCCGAAATTGGACCCCCCCCCCCCCCCCCCCGAAATCAAGTCCTGGCTACGCCACTGGCTTTTTGGCTCGAGTTTCAAAAACAAGGCTACTGTAAATACGATTACGGTAAATATGGGGTGTTGAGCTGTGTATCACTTGTGCGTGCGTGCGTGCGTGCGTGCGTTCGTGCGTGCGTACGTGCGTGCGTGCGTGCGTGTGTGTGTGTGTGTGTGTGTGTGTGTGTGTGTGTCGATAGTGCATCAATAAAGAAAGTTCTGAAATGCTGTGTAAGCGTAATTCCCAGGTGTTTGTTCTTTCGCTAACAGAGGCAGACGCGCCTCGCGGTCAGACTAGACGTGCGTGAGATTTCGCAGTATTCACGCAGTATCAGAGACGGGGTCATATGCCCATCTGACGGCCGGCGGAGGTCTAGGCCGCGCCGTCGTCGCGCGCCTTCTCAGTCGACGACGCGGTCGCGCCTCCCTTGCGTCGGCGCTTCTCTCTCTTCGTCGGCTTCGCGCCACTACCGCAGCTGCTCTCTACGGCCGATGGCGGCGCCGTCTTCGTTGTGGCCGTCGTCATCGTCGTTCCTGAGGTCGTAGTCGTAGCCGACTCGTCGTCGGTGGTCGCTTCCGTCGAGCCGCTCGTCGTCGTCGTCGCTCCGTCCGAGGTCGTCTCCGTCTCCGTCACCCATTCCCATTCCGACTCCGACTCCTTCGCAGCCGCATTTCTCTTCGAGTCGCCGTCAACAGCGGAGGTCGCTGCCGTCTGCTGCGGTCGCGACGGCCAAAGGGACTCGGCGTCCATCGAGCCGCGTAGCTTCTTCTCCGCCTCCGCCTGGCGCAGCTGACTCGGCAGCGGGCCCCGCTCGCTGACGACCGGACGGCCGCCGCTCCTTCGTTCATGGATGAAGGCGATTTCGCGGCCCTCGCCAGCCGATCCGAAGCCCCGCGGCCGACCTCCACGTCCTTCTCGCACGAGCTGGGCTTCGGTCGGCATTTTCTTTGTCACCGGTGGCGGCGCTTCGGCGTCTCGCTCTGCCGGCGGTGGCTTGTCTTCGGCCGATGGTTGCGCGGAGGTCGTTGGTGAGGGCGGGCGCTTGGCTGGCGTCTTGGTCGGCGTCGCGGAAGCGCGTTTGTGGCGCAGGCACCGCCAAACCGTCCAGCCGGCCACGCAGAGCGCCGCCAGTAGGAAGAGCAGCGCAACGCCAACCATAATCCAGAATATAACGCCAAATTTCTCAGATCGGGTCAGCTGGGCGAAGAGCGCCTCAGCGTCCATTCCATCGTCGGCGACGGGATCGTTGCAGACGGCGCCGCTGCAGCAGCACACGACCACGGCCCCATCCGCGACGGCAGCGCAGTGGTCGGAGCCGCGACCGCTGTCCGCCTTGGCCTTCGCGACGACGTCGGCGCAGCGGAAGTCGGCCAGCTTGCGCGCCCCGTCGTCCGACTCGCAAGCGGCGATGACGCCCTCCGTGCTGTCCTTCTTGTGGAGTGTCACGCAGTCGTTGCCGCCGTTCCTGCACTTCTGGGGCACAGGTCGACGACGGCGCTCCTTCAGAAGGAAGAGCCTGTGCGTCTTGGGGTTGAAGTCGGAGTAACAGAAGCCCTTCAGACTGTTCTTCCGTGCCTTAACTGAGTCAGTCCAGTCGCTTCTTCTGCATGATGCGTCGCAGCAGTAATCGATGCGATAGCCGTCAGTTAAAACGTGCAAGGCATTTTTTACGCACTTCGCCTTGAGACACTTTGCGGTACGTTCTACGTCGTCTAGTTTGTATTCTACTGAGAATGCGCATCTGGAACAGCTGCGGTCGCCTCTGCAGCTGTAGTGCTCGTCGGCGGCCCGCTTCATTCTTCCGATGGTAGTGCTTTGGTGCTGGAGCATCGAGCTGCTCGGCTTGTCGCTCGAAGCGGCGCGGCCAGGCTGCGTCAGCGCCGTCCACAGGGCGGGGTCGTTGCAGTCGTCGGCGCGGCAGCACCAGCGCTCGTCGGCGGCCGTCGACGCGTCCGTCGGCGGCCCGCCGTCGATGAGGGCGGGGCAGCGCGCGGCTCGGGAGCAGCCGAAGTCGTGCACAAGCACGCAAGCACAAGCACAGTCGTGCTGAGCACAATATCGAGATCAAAAGCAGTTTGACTAAATACTCTAGGCTAAATGGAAATGTGCGGACATGGCAGCTCCACTATGCAATGTAGGGAAGGGGTTGGTTTGCCATTAACCGTCTCCATGTCGGCGGTCTGTATGTTCACCCATTTGAAATTGACAACGCGGAGTCTTCGTTTGAACGCACGCCTTTCAAGCGTAGTATGAGCGTACATGTACACCGACTGTTGGAACTTCAGCAAACCGACCATCAGCATACCTGTAACCGGGTCTGGAAGAGTGGGGGGGGGGGGTAGCTGGCCCATTTTGGGGCAGGGGGTCTCCGGAGCAAAAAGTGGGGGGGGGTAGCTGGCGATTTTTTGAGTTATAATGATACTTTTTGGTGTAAAATGGGTATAAATAGGCTCTAAACAGTGTTATTTAGCTGTTTTGTAGTCATATAACACTGAAAAGCACTGAAAAACACCAACATTTACTCACTTTTATCGTTTTAGACAATAGTGAAAATCCTTCCGGAAAAATCTGGGGGTCGGGGGGGAGTTGGGTGCGGTGTTGGAGAAATAGTGGCGGGCCCCCAAAACCCCCCCCCCCCCAGTTACAGGTATGAAGTACGACCATCAACAGCAGCGGCAGCGACGTTGTTCAGATTCATGGATAGTAGGACAGTTAAAAAAAGGAAAGGAAAGGAACTGACGGCGACGCCGCCGGCACGTAGTGCTTCATCTCGCGCTCGTAGCGCTCCTTGTGAGGGCCTCCTAGCGATGTCATCTCGCACATTACATTGCGTCTCGCACATTACATTGCGTCTCGCGCACTTCGGGCTGGATTATTGTCACACCAGGCACACACAGGACACCGCGTCGCTCGCGTACCTCAAAAGAAACTGGCAAGCGTTCGCGGCCGGTCCCTCCACAGGAACGATCGTCCCAGATGGCGCGCCATTGCTGATGTCGGCGCCTGAAGATGATGTCGTGTCCGAGCATGGCGGCGACGCTTCCTCAACGCCCACCCAGCCCCCTCCCTTGGAAACTTTCTTTCTACTGCTTACTTTAATGAAAAAGAAATGTGTTTTGTATAGTGTTTTTGAGCGGAAATAAACCGAAAAAAGTACCAATATTGCATTATTTACGGTGTATTTTGACTAAAAACGTACCTACTTTCGGGTTTTTACAGTGTATTTTTGACTAAAAATGGACCAAAAATGGCCAATATTTTTCTTCCCAGGCCCCCTCCTCCAATTTCCACCCCACCCACCACCCCCTCCAGAAAGTGCTCGAACCCCCCCCCCCCCCCCCCCAGGCGTGACCTCAACTTTCTTCCCCAAGATTTTTGGTTTGGGAACGTAACGCCACTGTTATGTGCAGTACGTGTCTCACCGCTAGAGTAAACGGAGTAATAGAAAAAGTAATCTATCCAACTCACGTACCCACGACACGAACCAAGCGAAGAGAATGGAATGAATGAGTGGCTGGTATGCTGCTGCGCTAATGGGTGGCCGAACACTTGATCGAACGATAACTATGTTGCGTTGCCCTGATCCGATGTATGGCAAACAGCCACTCGAGATGACGCAAGTAAAAATTTTTCCGAGCAAACATTGGCAAGAAGCCAACGGCAGTGCTTGATGCCCCCGACGGTATGGAGCTATACATTGGACGTTCAAGGACCGCCGCGTCAACGAGTTACGTTTCCCACCCACTGCCGGAGGCCGGACGAAAACCGCGCTGTGGGCCCGCAGCGCGGCTTCCGCAAATGATTCGTGTCGTCGCCGTCGGGAACGGAGAGGAAGCTCCCGTAGTGTACGCGTGACGGCCACTCTGCAAACTGCGCGCCACGGCCGCCCAGGCAAGCTTCGTGCAGCAGTTGTACCCATAGGTGTAACCGGGAATTGGACCTGGGGGGAGGGTTCGGGCACTTTCTGGGGGGGGTGGTGGGTGGGGTGAAAATCTGGAGGGGGGGGGGGGTCTCGGCAGAAAAAAAAATGGGCAATTTTTGGTCTATTTTTAGTCAAAAATACACTGTAAAAGCCTGAAAATAGGTACTTTTTAGCCGAAATACACTGAAAATAACGCAAACTAGACACTTTTGGGTCGATTCTTGCTCAAAAACACGGTACAAAGTGCATTTATTTAGCAATATAGTATGTAGTAGAAAGTTTTCAAAAAGTCTGGGGGGGGGGGGTTGGGCGGGGTTTCGCACGAACCTGGGGGGAGGGTTGGGGGGGGGGTGTGGGTAGGGTCAAAACCAGCAAGTGGGGGGGAGGGTCCCCCCCCCCCCAACCCCCCCCCCCCAGTTACAGGTATGGTTGTACCGGTCGGCTACCAAGACGATAACGAGATGACGACGAGCGAGGCGTCAGCGCACCTAGTCAGCCAAGTCCAGAACGACGGCGCTGAAGGAGCCAGGCGCGCCGTCAGTTGAGGACGTCGCAAGGGGAGTGGCCGCCTGAGCACAATTTGCATAGCGCCTTGAACAAAGCCAAAGTACTCGCATCGATTGAACATCTGAACTCAGCGCAATCGTAGAGGATTACAAATAGTGTTGTTTACTGCCGCTTAATCTAAGTGTGCGAAAAACTACTGTAGAATAAGTGGCGTTACGTCCGCCAACTAAAAACCTTTGGGGAAGAAAGTTGAGGGAACCTCCCCAGGTCCAATTCCCGGTTACAGGTATGCTGAGCGCCTCCTCGGCCGGCACGGTCGGCGTCGACATGTCGAGGAAGGAAGACTGACTCCCCCACAACACAGACGTTAAAAATGAAACTGTTCTGCAGCGCTTTACGGCCCAAAATCGGCCAGCAACCCCCCCCCCCCCACTCTCCCAGACCCGGTTACAGGTATTTACGGGCACTGCATCAGCCCGCTCCTGTTCTTCTTGGAGAGGTCATTTTCTCGAATTCGAACCTGCCTGATTGAGGCAGACGCCGACCTCACGCTGCAACGCATGTGATGGACGTGAGCAGCGCGCGAGCACGCAAGTCGGCTGCGCATGTCTTTGGGGATGTTTCGTGGGGCGATTGACTACAAGAGCGATATTATTTATGTAAATACCGATAGTTTAAGTTCCGTAATTTGCATAATGCCGTAAAGTTTAGTTTCTTTTTCGTCTCAGCTGCGACGAGGTATTTAAGTACGCCCTTTTGTCCCGCTCGTCAGTCCGAGTATTCGGTCATGCAGTTGTATTTTGATCTTTTCTCCCTGTCCCCTCCCCCTTTGTCTTTGTAGTTTCCCCTGCCTTGTGTCGCCTCAAAGAACCCCTGCCGAGAAGGCAGCGACCGTATCCCCGATCACGCACCTGAACCGCCCCGCTGCCACCGACGAGAGCAGCGGGGGCACGACAGCACGACGACAGCAACGCATCATTCGCACACAACACAGTTCCTCATCAACGCTTCCTGTCAGTGTTAGCAACACTAGCGACCAGCATCCGTAATATATATTGTGTCGGCGATCTAATGAAGAGACAGAATGGGCTTTGGCTATCTCGTACTGCCGTGCCGGCGTTTTCTAGTAGACGCATCCGACGAAGGTGGCGACGCCAACAAAACAGATCACTGCCTTGAAATGTGCTGTCGCCGGGGTGTCGGCGCTGGCAGGCTGGCCTGCTACGGCGTCGTCGTTCCGCTCAGTCGCCGTCAGCGTCGTCGTCGTTGTGCTGCTGGCTGACGGCGGGCTGCCCGTCGTCGTCGTCGCGGTCGACGTCGACGTCGCCGTCGTCGTCCTCAGCGTCGTCGTCATCGTCGTCGTTGACGTCGAAGTGGCCGTCGTCGTCGTTGGCCGAGTCGTCTTCGTCAGTCGCTTGAACAGCGCCTCAACGTTCATGTTGGGGTCTTTGAAGGGATCGTTGCAGATGGCGCCCTCGCAACAGCACACCGCCGTCCGTTTGTTGCCAACAGCCGCGCAGTGGGCGGATGCGTCGAGGCCGCGCCAACGTTCTTCCGTCGCCTTTCTGACGACCTCGGCGCACGTGAAATTGATGCCATGAAGCTTGGACGATTTTTCGCAGGCGGACACGACGCCTCTCTTCTTGAAGTCCGTAGAATAGAAGGTGACGCAGTGGCCCCCTTCGCGGCACATCTGCGGCAGAGGTCGACGCTGGCGCTCCTCTAGAGAGAAGAGCGTTTCGGACTCGGCGTCGAAGTCGCTGTAGCAGTAGCCATGGAGATCGTCGGATATGGTATGCAGCAGGTCTGTCCATCCTCTCCGCGTGCACGGCGCACCAAGTCCACAACAGTATGCGATATTGTATCCTTCTGCTCGATCGATACCTATCTTGAAATCGTGAAGCTTGAATAGGCACATATTCGAGCATTCCACACTGGAGGTAACTGCTCCAGTCGGTACATCGTAGTCCTTGTTGTAGTCGCACAATTTGTGTCGCGGGCACAGCAGACAAGAATAGGGTTTGTCCGCCGCTCGTTTTGTTCTGCGGTTCGCCTCCGGCAACTCTTCGGGTGGCGACCGGAAATGCGCCGTGCAGCCAGAGGCGCGGGTCGTTGCAGCCGTCGACGAGGCAGCACCAGCGCTCGGCGTCGGCCGTCGACCTTTCCATCCGACAGCTGTCGATGTCGCCGCAACCGAAGTCGAAGGCCGGCACGTCGACGGTCGATGACGACGCTCGTTTCTTGCTGACGACGCAGCGGTCGTGCGCGGCGTCGCATGCTTCTTGTACCATCGCTGTCGACGGCGCTGACGAACCGACGAAGCAGCGAGCGGACGCAGCCCCACGCGGCCTCGGCAGCGTCAAGAGGAACACGAACCACCCGTTCATTACTCAGCAAACAGTCTTCCCAAGGGTCAGCGCTACCAAAATGCTGAAGAAAAATACTGTGGTAAGTGGTAAATGTGCGTTCTCGGAGGGTATGCATAGGAAAAGAATGACATTCGTGCAATGCTACTCGCAGTGATTCGTGAGGAGCACAGATTGACGAGCTTTGGAAACTAGTGATCTAATGCGCGTGTCTTTGACCTTCTTGCTAGATCTTGTTGGTTTCGGCGAAATCTTGGTCACATTGGCCCCACGCCGCAATGGCCCCACGCCGATTGTCTAGAACACCACTGCATACGTACAGGTACCTATGTTGACGAGACTAAACAGAAGTGTAGACGATCTATACATACAGAAGATGTAGACGTGTACATGCGTCTATAAATGTCGACAAAACTGCATATCGCTGACGACCGGACGGCCGCCGCTCCTTCGTTCATGGATGAAGGCGAGTTCGCGGCCTTCGCCCGCCGACCCGAAGCCCCGCGGTCGTCCTCTCTCGGTCGGCTTTTCTTCGTCTGCGGTGGCGACGCTTCGGCGTGTCGTGCTGCCGGCCTCGGTGGCGGGTCTTCGGCAGATGGTTGTGCGGACGTTCGTGAGGGCGGGCGCTTGGCTGGCGTCTCGGTCGGCGTGGTGGAAACGCGCTTGCGGCGCAGGCACCGCCAGACTACCCAGACGGTCGTGCAGAGCGCTGCCAGTAGAAAGAGCAGCGCAACGCCAACCATAATCCAGGATACAACGCCGTATTTCTCAGATCGGGTCAGCTGGGCGATGAGCGTCTCAGAGTCCATTCCATCGTCGGCGACGGGATCGTTGCAGCCTGCGTCGCGGCAGCAGCACACGACCACGGACCCATCCGCGACGGCAGCGCAGTGGTCGGAGCCGCGTCCGCTGTCCTCCTTGGCCTTCGCGACGACGTCGGCGCAGCGGAAGTCGGCCATCTTACGCGCCCCGTCGTCCGACTCGCAAGCGGCGATGACGCCCTCCGCGCTGTCCTTCTTGTAGAGCGCAGTCGTCGCCGCCGCTCGGGCACTTCTGAGGCACAGGTCGACGACGGCGCTCCTTCAGGGGAAGGCATGTGCGTTTTGGGGTTGAAGCAGGACTTGAAACTCTTGAACCTCTTGACCAAATTGGTCCAATCGCTTCTTTTGCACGTGGCTTGGCAACAGTACCGGATGCGATAGCTGTCGGATGCTCCTTTCGTCGTGTTTGACCCGCAATTTGCTGGGCAGACTAAGTCAGTTTTGACGTTGCCTATTTTGTAATCTACGGAGTACAATCAGGTGGAGCACTGCTCGTCTCTGCAGCTGTGGCGCTCGTCGGAGGCCCGCTTTATTCTTCCGTTGATCGTGTTTTCATGCAGACGCAGCGAGCTGGTCGGCTTGTCGCTCGCACGGTCAGGCAACGTCCAAAGGGCCGGGTCGTTGCAGTCGTCGGCGCGTCTGTTGGCGGCCCGCTGTCGATAAGGGCGAAGCTTCTAATCCAAAATCCCATCTAGACTAACCTAGAAGTCTAGCGCAGTCTAGTCTGTAAGTAGAATCGGCGCAAATGCAGAGGGCAACTAAAAGAACGCGACGAATGAATGGGTAAAGACTTGCGTCTTTGTTGTAGCCTCTGCTTGTAGCGCGATTATAGTACCCGCATGCATCACACAAACAATCCCAGTGAATCCTACGTTTCTCATAGCGTCGCTTCCTTTCAGTGTAAGCATCACTGAATCCATATATCGTCGATTTTGTGATCCGCTCGGCTTTGTCTACCTACGTACGACCAGCGTCTTCTAGTAGGTGCAACCGATGAGGGTGACGAGGCCAACAAAGCAGACGACAGCCTTTGAATGTCTCGTCAGCGGGGAGTCGGCAAGGCCTGCTACTGCGTCGTCGTGCCGCTCAGTCGCCGTCAGAGTCGTTGTCGTACTGCTGGTCGTCGTCGGCGCGCTGCTGGTGCTGCTGGTCGTCGTCGTCGTCGTCGTCGTCGCCGTCGTCGTCCTCAGCGTCGTCGTCGTAGTCGTCGTTGAAGTCGAAGTGGTCGTCGTTGTCGTTGGCCGAGTCGTCTTCGTCAGCTGCTTGAATAGCGCCGCGACGTTCATGTTAGGGTTGTTGACGGGATCGTTGCAGATGGCGCCCTCGCAGCAGCACGCCACCGTCCGTCCGTCGCCAACAGCGGCGCAGTTGGAGGATGCGTTGACGCCGCGCCATCGCTCATTCTTCGCCTTTTCGACGACCTCGGCGCACGTGAAATTGATGCGAGGAAACTGCGACGACTCGTAGGACTCGCAGGCGGCGACGACCCCTCTCTTCGCGGAACTCCTTGAGTAGATGGTGACGCACTGTTCCTTTTTGACGCACTTCTGCGGTAGAGGCCGAAGCCGGCGTTCCTCTGGGGGGTAGAGAGTCTTGTCCTCACGGTTGAAGTCGCTGTAGCAAAAGCCATGGAGATCGTCGGATATAATATGCAGCAGGTCTGTCCAACCTCTCCGCGAGCACGGTCCACCGACTCCACAACAGTATGCGATGCTGTATCCTTCTGCTCGACTGCTGCTTATCTTGAAATCGATACGCTTCGTAAGGCACATGTTAAAGCATTTCACCTCGGAGGTCACTGTTCCTATGGGTAGATCGTAGACCTTTCGGTATTCGCACAGTTTGTGTCCGGGGCACAGCAGACACGAATAGTGTTCATCCGCAGCTCGTTTTATTTGGCGGTTCGACTCCGGCACGGTTTGCGCAGCGACCGGAAATGCGCCGCGCAGCCAGAAGCGCGGGTCGTTGCAGCCGTCGACGAGGCAGCACCAGCGCTCGGCGTCGGCCGTCGACCTTTCCATCCGACAGCTGTCGATGTCGCCGCAACCGAAGTCGAAGGCCGGCACGTCGACGCTCGATGCCGACGCTCGATTCCTGCTGACGACGCAGCGGTCGTGGGCGACGTCGCACGCTTCTTGTACCATCGCTGTCGACGGCGCTGACGAACCGACGAAGCAGCGAGCAGACGCAGCCCCACGCGGCCTCTGCAGCGTCAGCAAAAAAATAAACCACCCATTCATTTTGAACAGTTTTGATAAGCGGCAGAGCTACGGGAATTTTGAAAGAAAATAACAAAGTAAAGTTAACTCTGCGTTCTCGGACGATGACAGGTATACATTCAGTGTACTACTTTGAATGAATGACGTTCGTGCAATGAACGGCGCACCTCGTCTGTCCGCAGAGCGAAGCGCATTCAACGACTTGCCTCGACGTCGCCAGTCGCTTGCATGCATGATTACATGATTATTACGGTACGTCTGGTACATTGTACCTTGCAAGTTATGTAAGTACCTAACGAAACGTACTATGCAAGTAACGAAACGTATGCAAGTATGTAATTACATACCTAACGAAACTGGACCAACACCTGTCAACAAGGTGCACGCTCTTGCGATCAACTGAAGAGCACAGAGTTTGGGTAAACAACTGTCAGCGGAGTACACGCCCTCATGATCAACGAAGGAGCAGAAGGTGTCTGTTTGTGCACTTCTGATCAAAAGAGTAAAGCTACTCATCTGCTTGCGCAATATGATTACGTCGACGTCATACGAAAAATCAATTGTTTCGTGCCTTAATGTACACATGGCGGCCGAAGTATCTAAGTGGCGGCCTCTTTTATAAAGAACGGGAGACGTCATTAATTGGTTTCAGCGCTAAATGAACCGACTGAATGCAAAGTACATACTTACATCGGCTGAATGCTGAGTAAATATGTTGAATGCTAAGTAATGTTAGTGCCACTGCATGGGCTCTACAGGAAGCGACTTGCAAGAATGACATGTACCTTAGTGACATACACAGCAAGCTGGCTAGTGATCGCCGTGTGGGATTTGGCTGTAAAAGGCGAGGCGGTGGTTTGACGCGTGTATTGCAAAGAAAACATTGTCATTGATGTCGGTTACCGGCTCCTCAGGCAACCGGAAACGCCGTGCCGTGTCGATAGTGCATCAAGAACTCCGCCATTGCCTGGCCTCAAGCCCGCGATGAGAAAAGAGGAGGGTTGGGGTTGGGGTCAGGTCCATCCCTGGAAAACCTGTGGTCCGCGGCTGGAAACGGCCCGCAGCGCCCTCGGACGTCGTCGTTAAAGTGCGGACGTTGACCCTGGTGACGAAATGGCCAGCTATCCGGCACCCCCGCCTGCCTTCGGCCCCGAGGAAGATAGTCATCTACCTGAGAGATAACGGGCGCCGATGCCCCTCCACTCCATGCGATCCCGCCAGGCCGAGACAGGGCCAGGGAAAGGTAGCAGCTGCAGCCGCCCATGCCGTTTCAACAAGAACAGTGCATCAATAAAGAAACTTTTGAAATGCTGTGTAATCGCAATTACCAAATGTCGGTTCTTTCGCTAACAGAGGCAGACGCGCCTCGCGGTCAGACTAGACGTCTGTGAGATTTCGCAGTGTTCACGCACTATCAGAGACGGGGCCATGTCATGCTCATGTGACGGCTAGGCCGCGTCGCCGTGGTGCGTCTTCTGGGTCGACGACGCGGTCGCGCCTCCCTTGCGTCGGCGCTTCTCTCTCTTCGTCGGCTTCGCGCCACTACCGAAGCTGCTCTCAGTGGCCGATGGCGGCGCCGTCTTCGTAGCCGACTCATCGTCGGTGGTCGCTTCGGTCGAGCCGCTCGTCGTCGCCGTCGCTCCGTCCGAGGTCGTCTCCGTCGCCGTCACCCATTCCCACTCCGACTCCGACTTCTTCGTGGCCGCCTTTCTCTTCGAGTCCCTGTCGACGGCGGAGGTCGCTGCCGTCTGCTGCGGTCGCGTCGGCCAAAGGGACTCGGCGTCCATCGGGCCGCGTCGCTCCTTCTCTGCCTCCGCCTGGCGCAGCTGACTCGGCAGCGAGCCCCGCTCGCTGACGACCGGACGGCCGCCGTTCCTTCGTTCATGGATGAAGGCGAGTTCGCGGCCATCGCCCGCCGACCCGAAGCCCCGCGGCCGGCCTCGCTCGGTCAGATTTTTCTTTGGTGGCGGCGCTTCAGCATCTCGCTCTGCCGGCATCAGCGTCGGATCTTCGGCCGATGGTTTGGCTGATGTTGGTGAGGGCGGGCGCTTGGCTGGCGTCTCGGTGGGCGTGGCGGAAACGCGCTTGCGGCGCAGACACCGCCAGACTAGACAGCCGGCCGTGCAGAGCGTCGCCAGTAGGAAGAGCAGCGCACCGCCGACCATAATCCAGGATACAACTCCGAAAGACTCAGATCGGGTCAGCTGGGCGAAGAGCGCCTCAGCGTCCATTCCATCGTCGGCAACGGGATCGTTGCAGACGGCGCCGCTGCAGCAGCACACGACCACGGCCCCGTCCGCGACCGCAGCGCAGTGGTCGGAGCCGCGTCCGCTGTCCGCCTTGGCCTTCGCGACGACGTCGACGCAGCGGAAGTCGGCCACCTTGCGCGCCCCGTCGTCCGACTCGCAAGCGGCGATGACGCCCTCCGTGCTGTCCTTCTTGTAGAGCGTCACGCAGCCGTCGCCGCCGCGCGTGCACTTCTGCGGCACTGGCCGACGGCGGCGCTCCTTCACAGCAAAGAGCCTGCGCATCTTGGGGTCGAAGTCGGAGTAGCAGAAGCCGTTCAGACTGTTCTTCCGTGCCTTGACCGAGTCGGTCCACTCGCTTCTTCTGCAGGATGCGTCGCAGCAGTAGTCGATTCGATAGCCGTCAGTTAAAACGTGCAACGCATTTGGCAGGCACTTTGCCTTGAGGCAGCTTGCGGTAGGTTCGACGTCTTCTAGTTTGTATGCTACAGAAAATGCGCATCTGGAACAGCGGTAGTCGTCTCTGCAGCTGTAGCTCTCGTCGGTGGCCCGCTTCATTCTTCCGATGGCAGTGCTTTGATACTGGAGCAGCGAGCTGCTCGGCTTGTCGCTCGAAGAAGCGGCGCGGCCAGGCTGCGTCAGCGACGTCCAAAGGGCGGGGTCGTTGCAGTCGTTGGCGCGGCAGCACCAGCGCTCGTCGGCGGCCGTCGACGCGTCCGTCGGCGGCCAGCTGTCGATGAGGGCGGGGCAGCGCGCGGCTCCGGAGCAGCCGAAGTCGAAGAGGACGAGCTGGCCGGCGCGGTCGTCTTGCGGCGGGCGACGGCTGACGACGCAGGCGCCGTCGGCGACGTCGCAGGCGCGCTGCGGCAGCCGCGCGAGCGCCAGCGCCGGCAGACTGACGGAGCCGTTGAAGCAGCGCACGCCCCCTCCGGCCGTCGCCTTCAGTAGTAGTATTATCGACAATAACAGCGAAATTGCCATTTTCACTTATTTAACTTTGCTGAACGTACAATATCTAGCGCACAAATGTTATTTACAGATACATCTTCTCAGCTGAATGAAAATGCACGGACATGGCAGCTAAACTATGCAAAGCAAGAGCTCTATTTTTCAACCTTTTTATTTATTCGCAGCCGCACAGCGCTGACTTTCGACGTAAGTACCGAGGACGAGGCAACCGTCGCCACAAACGGCGGCCCGACGGTGCGAGTACGGGCAGACACAGCAGCAGCAGGCGCTGTTCGACTGCGTGCGCTGCTGGCTGCGGAATGTGCCGAGCTCCACCCTGCCGAGATTGCGACTGTCACTGTGCTGATCGACAAGTACGCGTTTTGTTGTGGTTTCGCGAGCCACACGTCGCGTCGTCTCAGTGCCAGATTTAGGCGGTACGCGCTTGGCATCCTTGCTTCATGTTCTGCCAACACCCAACAGCAACCAACAGCGTCAAACCGTTTCCGGGAGAAGAACGGGAACGACGAAACAGCCATATCAAAATAGTTCACAAAAGGTATGCAAATTTATTTACGAATTTTACGCGTGTTTGCGCCATTTTGCTTAGTTTGTTCCGAATTTGTCCCGAACTTTTGTTCTGACGTTTTTGTTGATTACGCTTAATAACCGCACACGTTGAAAACCGCACACGCGCAATTCAAAACTTTGCACACTAAAGGTTTGAATTTCTTGGTTGTTGAGCAAAAATCGATAATAGCTGGTGACGACATTCCCCTTTACAACAACAACGCGATGAATGCCTCGTGCAGCATTTTGTCAATGCCAAAGCCTATTTAAGCCTAGATCTAAGCATGAGCTTAAGCCTAAGCGTAATTCAAAGCCTAAACGCAAGCCTAAACATAAGCCTAAACTTTCTAAGTCTCAGGGGAAGCCTAAGTGGAAGCCTCGGTGGAAGCATGAGCCTAAGCATATGCGAAACTGCTTAATTTAATGCCTAAGCCTAAACAAAGCCTATGCCAAAGCAAGTTCTAGGTCTAAGCCTAAGCCTAAACCTTAACAAACCCTCAGCCTAAGCAACTTTCCAAGGCGTGCGGTTTTCAACGTGTGCGGTTTTTAAGGTGTGCGGTTTTCAACTGACACCATCTTTGTTCCGAGTTTTGTGCGCAGTTGCTGAAGGTGGTGACGGTTGCACAATCGGTTCGCAGAAGGCTCGACCAGCGACACGCAGAGGCCCAATCGAATGATTGATTTCGTGGAGCTGCTGAATTCCAGATTTAAAAGAAACGAGTCGTCTACTCTTTGGAAAGCGAACGCGGACGGATGGCGAGCAAGAAAGGAAAGAAGGGCGCGAAGGGCAAGAATGCCGACGACTGGTATTTCGCGACGCACTTACGCATCCATGCGTGACGACGATCCACGCCGCTTGCAGGGATGAGGCCGATGACATGCAGCGTCTTGGGCTTGAAGACGCGGGTGCAGCCCAGAAGTCAGTATCGGACGATGACGAAATCGACTCGGCGCCTGTCGAGACGAAGCCGAGTCGGGCCGCGGCGTTCAATCTCCTGATGGAGGACGACTCGGACGGCGGCGACGACGCTCCGGACTCTGGGGGCGAGGCGAAGGCGTCTGCAGCTGCCGAGCCAGCTCGCAAGGCTGCCGAGCCGGCCGCCGTCGCTGGCAAAGGCAAGAAAAAGAAGGGCGGCAAGAAGGCGGACGAGACGGACGAGCTGGACGCGATTCTCGCCGACCTGGAGAAGCCGACCGAGAAGAAGGGCAAGAAGAAAGGCAAGAAGGAGCCGACGCCGGCCGAGGAGGAGCAGGCGTCGGCGCAGCAGCCGGCGGACGCGCCGCCGGCTGCAGCCGAACAAGCTGAAGCTGTGGAGGAGGAGGACGAGGCGACGCGAAAGAAGCGAGAGAAGAAGAAGCTGAAGAAGCAGCGGAAGAAGGAGAAAGGCGATGGCGACGAGGACGAGGCCGCCGCAGCGCCCGACGCTTCCGTCGTCGAAGGAGGGCGGCCTGCCGACGAGCAGCGGGAGGTACATTGTACTTGCACATTGCACACTATGCGGCCATGCTCCGTATAAATGTATGTACATGTACACTGGCTGCATGATGTGCGTGTAACGCGTTGTTGCATTGCCGAGAGTGGATAGACGGGGTGGCTCGATTTTCAGGACGGCGCTGAGGAGGAGGAGGGCGGCGAGAAGAGCGGAAAGAAGAAGAAGAAGGACAAAAAGGACAAGGGCAAGGAGGACAAACCGAAGAAGAAGACGCGGGTAGAGGGCGCTTGCGTTGTGGCTGTGAGTGCTGACTGAGACGTTGGTGGCGTTGCAGGCGGACCTGATCAAGGAGGTGCTGCGCAAGCGGCAGGAGGCGGAGGAGGAGGCGCAACGGCTGGCGGAGGAGGAGCGCCAGCGGCAGGAGGAGGCGATACAGCGCCTAGAGGAGGAGGTGGCTGGCTGTCTTCGGCTACTGGCTTCGACCGGTGCGCAGCGGCCGCGTCGCGTTTGCAGGAGAAGCGCAAGCAGGAGAAAAAGGAGAAGGAGAAGCAGCGCAAGAAGGACGCCGTGGAGCGGCAGAAGGCCGAAGGCACCTACATGACGGCCCAGCAGAAGGAGAAGCGCCGGCGTCAGGAGGCCATGCTCGAGCAGCTCCAGAAGCAAGGTCTGTGTGAAGCCGGACGCGTCTGGCCTGTCGGTGTATCACTCACGCCGCACGCGCCGCCCTCTTGACCAGGCAACATCATCGTGGGCCAAGAGGCTGAGGCGCCCAAAAAGAGGCCCATCTACGGCAAACGGCCCCCAAGGAAAAAGCAGCAGGAAGCCCAGAAGGAAAAATCGCCCCCAGCCGAGGTGACATCGTTTGTTTTACGGCGCTTGACAAGCTTATTGAAATGTGTTGTAGGCTGCGCCTGCTGCCGAGCCCCCTGCGCCCGCGGTGCCGGAACCGAAGAAGGCGGAGGAGGAGGATGTGCCGGACGCATGGGACGCGGAGTCGGAAGAGGACGACTGGGAGAAGATCGGCGAGAAGGAGGAACTCTCCCCACCTCCCGTGCCCTCTAAAGACGCGGCCGCACAACAGTCGAAGGTGACGGTTGAATCACGTATGGATTGTCATTGCCGACGTATACCATCTTTTTAGCAGGATAAGAAGAGCGACAAGCTAGGCGAACAGCAGGCGACGACGCAATTGATCGAAGACGAGAGCTCGTCGGTGTGTTTGTTTTGTTCTCCAGGTCTTGTTTGATGACGTCACGCATGTTCCCGATGTCGTTTACAGGACTCGTCGTCAGCGAGCTCGTCATCGGACGAGGAGAGCAGTAGTGAGAGTGAGGAGGAGGAGGCGGGAGGGCCGACGCGCGCCGGCCACAAGGAGACGAAGGAGGAGCTGATGGCGCGCGTCCGTCAGCGTCTCAAAGTGAGAGAAAGTGTCACCACTGCCCACCGAATCGCTGCGCGAGCCGAAGTCGCACGTCGGCGCCTTTGCAGAAGCGCCGCGAGGAGGCGGAGGCGCGTCGGTCGGTGGACTCGCTGCGCGCGCCCGTCGTCTGCGTGCTGGGCCACGTGGACACGGGCAAGACCAAGCTGCTCGACACCATCCGACGAACCAGCGTGCAGGTTAGCCACGCTGCTGTGGGTGGGTGTGGTTCGGCACCAAGAAGAGAGCGTGCTTAGGAGGGCGAGGCGGGCGGCATCACGCAGCAGATCGGCGCCACCCAGGTGCCCGCCTCCTCGATCGCCGAGAGGACCAAGATGGTCCGCAAAGTGAGTCGCTCTCTCTTACTAGCGCAGAATCATCTTCAACCGACTAAGCATTCCGCTTCTAGTTCGACGTCGCCAAGATGAAGATTCCCGGCTTCTTGATCATCGACACTCCTGGGCACGAGAGCTTCAGGTAGCCATTTTAACTGACACTCAAACCAGTTTTGAACTGGTCCAGCCATTCGTTTTCAGCAACCTGCGTTCGCGGGGCAGTTCCCTGTGCGACGTGGCCATCCTCGTAGTGGACGTGATGCACGGCCTCGAGCCACAGACGCTCGAGTCCATCCGCCTGCTCGTGGGCGGCAAGACGCCGTTCGTGGTGGCGCTGAACAAGATCGACCGCCTCTACAACTGGAAGTCGAACCCCAACAAGGACGTGGAGGCGCTGCTCAAGCAGCAGGAGCAGAACGTCCAGCTCGAGTTTCGAGACCGCGTCAGAGACGTGACCGCGCAGTTCGCCCAGCAGGTGGGTGGGAGAGGAGACAGTCGACTAATACAGTGAGGCACGTCCCCCCCCCCCCCCGCTGCCGCCGCCAGGGCCTGAACGTGGCGCTGTACTACGACGCGGACGTCGACTGGACCGACTACATTCCCATGGTGCCGACGTCGGCGTTCGTGGGCGACGGCATCGGCAACATCATGGCCTACCTGGCCCAGTACTCGGACAAGAGACTCGCCAAGAAGCTCGCCTTCTGCGACGAGCTGGACTGCAGCGTGCTAGAGGTAGGTGCTCAGCCCCCACCCTGTCGCAGCTCCAATCGAAGGTGCGACACATACATGCGTTCGTAGGTGAAAGCGCTGCCGGGTCTCGGCACAACGATCGACGTGATCCTCGTCAACGGCTACCTCCGCGTGGGCGACATCGCCGTGCTGGCCGGCACCGACGGGCCCATCACCACGCAGATTCGGGAGCTGCTCATGCCGCAGCCGCTCAAGGAGCTGCGCGTCAAGGTACATGTCATCCTCGTGCTCCGTCTTGTGTGAATCGCAGTGCCTCTCGCCTGTCACAACCTGGCCTGATTCAGTCGCCGTACGAGCACTTCAAGGAGGTGAAGGGCGCGCAGGGCGTGAAGGTGCTGGCGAAGGAGCTGGACAAGGCTCTGGCCGGCCTGCCTCTGCGCGTCGCGTCCTCGGTGGACGAGTGCCAACTGCTCGAGGAGGAGGCGCAGCAGACGCTCGACGCGACGCTCAAGGCGATCAAGCTCTCCTCCGTCGGCGTCTACGTCCAGGCGTCGACGCTGGGCAGTCTAGAGGCGCTCCTGGAGTTCCTCAAGAGCCAAAAGATCCCGGTACGCTATTCCTGACCGCCGTGAATTGTGCGTGCACTTGCGCAACTCGCGACGTTCCAGTACTGCGGCGTGAACATCGGCCCCGTGCACAAGCGGGACGTGGTCAAGGCGGGCACCATGCTCGACCACGACGAACAGTGCGTTGGCGTTAACGCACGCGTTTTTTTTGGACGCCTAGTGGTCTTGTTGAGGTGGGCGGTGATCCTGGCGTTCGACGTCAAGGTGGACCGGGACGCGCAGCTGCACGCCGACAACGAGGGCGTGCGCATCTTCCAGGCGGACATCATCTACCATCTGCAGGACTCCTTCCTCAAGCACAGGTGCGTGCCCCTCTTGTGCGCGACCGCAGCAGCTACTTTGATCGCGCTCTTCAGGGCGGACTTCTTCGAGCGTAAGCGGCGCGAGCACCAGCAGCAGGCGATCTTCCCCTGCAAGCTGCGCGTCCTGCCGCAGTTCGTCTTCAACTCGCGCAACCCCATCGTCTGCGGCGTCGTCGTCGAACGCGGCGTCGTCAAGGTGGGCACGCCCCTCTGCGTGCCCTCCAAGGAGGTACGTCCTCGTCGTCTCTCCCCCCCCCCCCTAGGAGATTCGAGAAGGAGTACCCCCCCCCTGTTCTGGTTCAGTCTCTCTTCGTGGGCACGATCAGCAGCATCGAGCAGAACGGCCGCGCCATCGACAGCGCGAAGGCGGGCGTGGAGATCTGCATCAAGATCGAGAACACCACCGGGGACGCACCCAAGATGTTCGGACGACACTTCGACCACGAGGACCTGCTAGTCAGTCGGGTGAGTACTCCCCTCCCCCACCCCGCTTCTTCCGACGCCGACGGCGACTGACTTCTTGAGATCTCTCGCGAAACGATCGACGTCTGCAAGAAGTGGTTCCGCGAGGACCTGACGAAAGCCGACTGGCAGCTGGTGGTAGAACTCAAGAAGCTGCTGGACATCCTGTGAAAGGGCGGACAGCGGCTGTTGTGCCTCTGTCACTGGGAACGCGCGCCAGACTGATTGAAGCGGCCGACACGAACACTGATTACTGCGTCGTTTTGTTGTGTTGATTCGGTGATGGGTGATGATACGGGCTGGAAGGACTGGACACAAGGCTGGTTGAAGCGGTGGGCAGAGGCGGCTGCTGGATAGTTGTTGTTTGCGCATTCGTACTTGTGGGCTGGTGAGTGGCGATCACATCACATGGGCCGCAGAAGCGGCGGCTAGCGTGTCGTCGCCTGCGCGGCCGCGCTGTTTCCTTCAAGCGGAGAGGCGGTGCGCCCTATACGCCGCGGCTGCGTGAATGAAGCGCTGCTCTGCAGGTGGCGCTCGTCTCGGCGATGTTTGCTCCGTCCGTCTGTGAATCATCCCCGGCTGGCTGGCGGACTCTGATCTCTCAAAGTTGGCCTGTTTCACGGCAGCCAGAGCGTCTCTAGACGTCCGCCAGGTTGTGTGGTGCGACCTGAACGCAGCCGTCAGCCGGCGAGTGGGTGCGACTGAGCCCGTGACTCGTTGTCCGTCCACCGGTCGGCTCGTCGTGCGATGTTTATGAAGCGCTTCTAAGGCGCCGACAGCTGGCGCATCCGACGTGCGGGACGCGCGCGCATAGCTCAGACGGGCCCGCTTCTCAATGAACTTAACCCTACTCGAGCTCGCGCCCTGCGCGTGGTGCAAAATGCGAGTTGGGTTCGACTTGCCGGTGCTCCATTGTCGGACGGCACTCGCACTGCATGCGAGCTAGGATGCGCGTGTCGTAAGCGCGCTAAGTGGCGTTGTCGCCGCGTCCGCAGTCGGTTAGCCTCCTCCAGCAGGAAGAGTCGGTGTTGGCGTGCCTGTAAACAAAGAAAGAAGCAGCGCGCTCCGCCCGCTCTCTCTCTCTCTCTCCCTCTCGGCTGGCCCCGGCCGTTGCGTGGACGCTCGTCGGTCGAGTCTAATCTCCGGGCCGCCTCGAGTACGCGTAGAGCGTTGAAGGCGCCGCGAGAGACGGCGGTCGTCGTCTCGACTCGACTCGACGACGACCGTTTATTGGCCGCTGTTAGCGTGGGCGAGCCCGTCGACGGCGGCCAGAGGGCGGTGGCCCACGGCGCTCAATTGACCGACGCGGCGCGCTAGACTGCGAGCCGGCGGTGGTTTCCCTGTTTAGTGAACGGCAGCCGTCCGTCCTCGACACTCCCATCAATGAACTGTGTCGCGTGCCACGTGCGCCTGCCTGCTCTCTCTCTCTTTCACCTATGTATGTACATGTAGGTACGCTGGTGTGCTGTAAGAAGACGAGTCAGCTAGCTTCCGTCCATTCCACCCATGCCTCGCGTCCCAAACAATCGCAGAGGCGCGAGGTTGTCGGATACTACCGGTCGTGTCCGCCATTCACCAGGCTTTGTTCCGCCGCCGCCGCCGCCGCCGTATGAATTGTTGGCGCGCCGGCGCGCCTTTTCATTCGGAAGTCGCCGCCGCAGCGTGAGGCAGAGGAGGAAGGAAGGGGGCTCTATTCTCCGACGCAGCCAGCCGGCGTCTCCCTTCTGGTTGTGGTTGCGAGGAGGTGCGGCCTCTGTTTCATTCAGAGAAGTCGTATGCTGGCCGACAGAGGCGCCCGCCACCGGAAGCGCATCCGTTGTCCTACAAAGGCCCTTGCGTGCCGCGCTGTCGCCTGACGGTCTGTACTGTACACCCGCTTTTTTTTCGTTCGGGAAACACACCCACGTGCTACTGCGTAGGCTTGTCGTCTCTTGTCAGCTTGGCGCGCCATGTGCGTACAAGTGTAGTGCGTCCAGCTTGCTTTCCCGCGTGGGATGAGCTGTACGCGACGACGCACTGATTAGTCTGTAATCACTCGAGGGGGCGGTCGAGCTGTCCGCTGTTCCGCATTAGGACGCCGAGCCAGGAGAGTGGGCACAACTGGTCTAGAGCGAGCGAACGCAGTGGTCGCGTCTAGTCGGGCGCTGCAGTCATTGCTCAAGCGCAAGCGCCGTTGTCCCTGTGCCGCGCGCACGCGGTCCAAGTGAATTTCGTTTGGCTGCGCTCCAAGGCGCCGCCCCGGAGTTGTCCTGTCCTGGAGTGGCACCGAAAAGCGGACAGCGGCGCCGCCGCCGTGGCGCGCCAATGTAGGCCGGCTATCGTCGTCGTTCCGCCCCCTCTGTCCGTTCGCTCGTCAGCGGCTGGTCAGAGCCCAAGAGCGCGCGCGGGCCGGCAGACAGGCAGCACACGACGCCGCCGACGGCGCTTCCTTCGGCCGCCGCAGCCGCAGAAAGAAAAAAAACGACGGCCGCCGACCCGTTTGGTCGGCTGGCCGGCATCCGCGGCGGCGCCTGTTCGCTTGCAGCACTCCAGCGAACGGACTACAAACGCTGCCGCCCCTCCTCGCCCTCGCGGCCGATCGGTTGGGTGCGTTGTTGCACTTGATGGCTTTTATCATCTCATGGCCCCTCCGTCACTGATTCTGTGTGTTGCGACTTTCATCCGCTGCTCAGTTCGACTAAATCAGTCGCGGCTTTTGCCGCCTTGTGCGTGCGTTGTCTTGCTTCGCTGAATGAATCCTCTGACCTTTTCTGGCGTCCGCATTCATTCATTGCGAGCGATGGTTGGTTGCTGTCTACAAGCCTACGCGGGTTGGCGGGTGTGTACGCGTACTGGTAAGGGGGCGATCAGCCGTCGACAGGGGGCGAGGGCGCGGCGCATCCATCCAGCCGACCCACCATCAGACGCGCGCGGCGGCCCGCACAGCCTTCTTCCTCGGGCGGCCAACAACAGCCGTCGGCCTCTCCACGGTCCGATACTCATTTCCGGTGCTGCCAATGCAAGCAGACAGGCCTGATGCGCAAGCAGGCGGGTCGGGTCGGTCGGCGGGCGAACGAGGCGCTCTCGAGCGAAAAAGGTTGCAGCCCTCGCTCGCCTCGCCGGAAATGGGCCGCCGCTCGAGTTGTGCAGCACGCGCAGTCGGCGCCAGTGACACTCCTCGAATGCTCGGTCGCCTTGGCGCCTTGTAGGGGGACAGACGCCGACACGAGCTAGGCGGGCCGCCACATGCGCGAACGGAAGTAGGGAATCACATAGATTGGTCATTTCAGAAAGTCGAGTTCTGCTGCTGTTAAACTGCTTGTTTCTCTGGCTACTTTCTGACATCGCTGTCTCTGCTGTGAAGGTCAACGAACGACACGTGCTTGTGCTAGCATCCTCTAGCGATGGTATGGATCGTCGACAAGACGCGTTCGACCAGCGAAGCGGCGCCACGCCTCGCCAACTCGTCCGGCTAGACCAGCCGAGGCCGGGCATTCTCCGAACGGTCAACGAGTACATCGCCGTCGGAGATGGCGCAGGTCGGAGGAGCCGCGCACCGCCGGCGCCGCCTCTCGTGCCGAAGCGCGTGTCTCACCACGGCCTCGACATGCCCATGGCGAAGCTGCACGCCCGACCACTCCAAGTGGCGCGCCCGTCGCGACGAGCGGTCAGCGGCGAGCGTCTGGGCGACATTCGTCCCTTGGTCCTGCGAGGATCGTCCGCGCCCGCGCCTCGGACAAACGTGCCGCTTCCGCAGAAGGCGTCGACGGCGCTTTCGACGTCACTTCGGAAGAACACGATGAGCCGCTCCGCCCCATCGAATCTCTCGGTCGGCAGCGCCGTGGCGCGCGAGATCATCTGCCGACGCTGCGGCAGATGTCGCTGCCAGTCGTGCCGTCGGAAGCGCCGACTGCCGTCACGGTGGCTCTGCGGCGACCGATGGCGCCTGTCGACGGACAGTGCGGTAGAGGCGGCGAGCTGCTGCTGCCTCGTGCGCGGCGCTCTCTACCACTGCGGGGCGGCGGCGCGTCGCGACGGCAGGGGCACGGCCAGCCTGGAGGACTCGGACCTGGCCAGCTGCCAGCCGCCGCGGGCCTGGCTGCGCTGCTGCCTGCTCGGCAGCCTCTGTCTGCCCTGCGTCGCCTGCTACCTACCTCTCAAGGGCACCGCCGCTGTCGCCGAGGCCGTCTACGCCAGGTGCTCTACCGCGTTTTTCCTTGTTCCGGCATGCTTACGAACGTCTCCATTCCTCAGTTGGAATGACGTATGCCAACACATACATACTACATACATGTACCTGTAAATGCGTAGCGCGTGTACACGTACATTCGGAACTTTCAACGCCTCGCCTTGCTGTTCAGTCACTTAGGTTAAGCGCGTTTTGGATTAGCGTTACTCTGGCTTAGCCTGACCGTACATGTAGTATGTGTGTGTCTGTAGACCACTACAATGCACTTGCCGCTGGCTGAACGTGCAACATGGCGAGCGCCGCAATTGGCGCATGTAAATTCCTGGCGTCGGCTCCGCACGCCGCATTGAAACCAAACAGGCGGACGTTTCTAAAAGAAGAAATTCTATCGCGTTGTTTATGTAGGCAGCGGCGGGCAGTCGCGCCGCCGCGAGTATGTCGGCCGACGTTGAAGCGTCGAGCAGCAACGCCGCTAACTAGCCGGGGTGGACGTAAATGTCGGACGGGTAGAGCCGCTTGCAGGTGCCAAGACGGCGGCTGTCGGTGCAGGTCGGCGCCGTCTTCGGCCGGCAGCACCGCCTCCTCCTCCGTCGTCACGCAGCAGCCGAGGCCGGTCGTCTGCAAGCCGCGCCCTGCCGACGGCGACGACGACGACACCGACGAGCGTACAGTGTCCGTTTCCGTATTATAGTGGTGACGCGACGCGACTTCTCTCTGTATCTGTGAGGCGCGTGCCCCATAAACGAGGTACAAAACCTTCGGTCGCTGTGCCTGGAGTCCCTCTTTCCGCCCTCGACTTCTCTCCCGTCTGCTCGCGACGCGCGTGCCGGCGCCGCCACCGTCTAAGGCACGTCGGCGTACAGAGTACAACAGCGCGAGCGGCTGCGTCTGTTGCCAGGTCGCGCGCCCCTCCGGCCCTCGCTTCGTTCCCTGTACCGAGTTTTGCACTGGACTTTTTGAGAGGAACTAAGCGGCTTCCAGTGGGAGCAGCGCCGGCTGCCGACGGCATGCCTCTGCGGTCGACGCGCAACTGCCGCGGCCGTTACGAGACAAACAGCCCGCTTTTTCTTCGCGCAAAAACCACATTTGATCGAGTACTGCTCCTTAAACCGCAATTGTTTTCGACCTTCTAAACGAGTCCCGTCAAATCCACCGCAAAACAGCCAGCCAGCGCCTGCTGTTATTTTTCTGTACAATCAGCGTTTACTGCGCGAGAGAGCATACATACACTTTACGCACAGCCGATCGGCGGCGCTTATCGCACTCGCGTCAGCTTAAAGGGGCAGTCGGCTTTCGCCTCGAAGATATACGGGCCCTCTTCGCGCGGCCGAAATGTCGAGATCATCACGTCGTAGGTGCCACTCGGCACGCCCTCCGCCGCGAGCACGCAGTAACCGGGCCTGGAATGACGCGCGATTCTAATCTGCCGACTTTCGAACAACAACTACTCTTCCACGTCCGTTCGTTCGAGTCGCTGTTAGTGGCGCCGGTTCAGTCCATGCGTGTCATCACTCGACGTCAGGGGTCACAGTATCGCGGCTTGGCTTGGCAGTCGTCCTCTAGTTGGCCGCGACGTTCTTCAGAGAGGGGCGCCCGCCGGCGGCCGCTCGTTCCGAAGGCTCTTTGGCCCCGGCTGGCTGCGTCCGCGGGCGTACGGTGGGCGCCGCGCGTTTCTTGCCGATGTCGGCCTTGGCTTCGTCGTCGCGGTCCGGCTCGGCCACGAGCTTCTGGCCGGTGGCTGGCGGCTGCTGAGGGCATCGGCTGAAGGCGACTGGATCGAAGCGCGTGCTGAAGTCCGAAGTCGTGAGCGCGTAGGGCAGCGGCGTGCGGCGCGCCAGTCGCCAGCCGCCTTGCCGCTCCGTCGACTCGACGGCCACGGCGGACGCGTAGGGGTACTTGAGCGCCAGGTGGTCGAGGTCGAGACGCGTCCGCGCCGCGGCCGGCTGCGCGCCGCCGCCGAGCAGCGGCCGCAGCGCCTCCTCGGCCGTGCTGCAGTGGCCGACGAGCAGGAAGAGGCGGCCGTCCTGCTGCAGAATGCCGTCCAGGGTCCTGCCCAGCCGCTCCTCGTAGGCGACGGCCGACTCGTTCGGCTCGAGCTGGTCGGCGCCCACGATGGGCTCGTACTGGGTGTCGAGGTGCTTGAAACGACCCACGTCCGCCAGGTGCGCGACCGACAGGAAGGGGGGCAGACGACGCGCGTAGGCGCCCGTCCACTCGAAGAGGCCCGGCTCGACGCGGACGCTCGCCTCCGTCTTGCCGCCCATCGACTCGACCATCCGCTCGGCCGTCTGCAGGCAGCGGAGCGCCGGCGACGAGTAGACGAGTAGTTTGTGCAGCGTCCGCCGCTGGTATTGCCGGGCGCGCCGGTCGAGGCGGACGGTCATGGCGCGGCCGATGAGACTGGCCTGGAGGGCGCCGACGCACGTGAGCGGCGGGTCGAGCGCGTAGTCCTGGCGCGCCCCGGGCCGTTCGAGTAGCCGCATGGGCTGGTTGGCGTCGACCGGCTTGTAGTGACCGGCGTCGTCGAAGCAGCGCTGCGTCCAATCGGGAAAGATCTTGTCCACGCGCTCGCCGTTCCGCACCACCACCACGAGTCGGTGGACGAACGGCGCCCGCTCCTCCACCGGTGGCGGCTGCGCGTCGGCGACGGCTGGGCTCCGCGGCGTCGGCGGCTTCTCTTGCTCGGACGCCTCCGTTGCCGACTCTCCATCGCTGGTCGTCGTCGCCGAGTAGCCGTCCTCGCTGACGCCGTAGTCGGTCTTGTCGTAGTAGGAAGGCCGGTCGCTGCTCGAGTAGATGGTCGACGAGACGTACGTCACCGCCTCGCTGCCCTCCGTCGTCGGCGGCGTCTTCGGCGGCTGCTTGGGCTTGACCTTCGGCTGCTGCTGTCCGCAAGCGCCAGCGCCCTTCGACGCCGAAACGGTCGACGTCGACTGGTCCTCCTCCATAGTCGCGAAGTCAAGCTATTCCTACTGCCGCTTACCAGCTCAGAAGATTACGATTAAATGAAACGAGTGCAGAAGTTGTGCTCGGCAGGACCCTTCTCTCGTATTTATGGCACAACGGAAGATGCGAGCCATTCCAAGTTGAAAGGGTAACCGGAGACCTGTAGGTGCCGCTGTCGAGGCGCTCGTGGGGCCGTTGTCGGACCGAGGAGAGCTGGACCATCTCCATGCCGACGCTGTACTGCTTGGGGCCCTTGAGCGTGAGCAGCAGCGAGTTGTCGTCGCTGTCGCGGTCCAACTCCAGTCGGTAGAGGGGATTCGAGCCGACCGTCTCCGCGTAGTTCCGACAGCCGCCCGCCGTCGCGCCGCGCCACTCGCCCGTCTCCTACACGGTTGCGGAGAGTCGGGATCGGAGCTAGAACTACGGTAGGTGTCGACACGCACGCACGCACCTTCTTGGCGTGCTTGTGCCTGTGACGGATGGGCGCCAGCTGGAAGGGACAGGTGGCGTAGACGCGCAGCGTGTAGTGGATGGTGCGCGACTTCTCGTACTGGACGACGACGAGCGTGAACCGCTCCGGCCGGCCCACCACCAGTTTGCAGAGGTAGTGGGGCGAGTTGATGCGCACGCCGTCCAAGTGGGGCGGAGGGTCGACTGCGAGCGTCGCGCAATTCAGTGATGGATTCCGGAGCTGCAGACTAGCTCGATCGACTCACAGGGGTAGAAGACCTTCTTGCCGCCCGTCTTGTACACGAGCACGGAGATGTACTCGGTGTTGTTGGCGAAGTCAGCCTGAGAAGCGTGCAATTCGTGCACGAATCTGAGGGTGTGTGAAAAAAGTCAAAAAGTCGCGTACGATGTCGGTGATATGTCTGGTCAGCAAGACCCAGACGGCGGCCGACTCGGCGTCGGGTCGGACGTCGAGAAGGAACTGCGGATTGTCGGCCACCGAGTACAAGTCCTTGACGGGGCCGCAGCCCGCCTGCCAGCTGCTGAAACAAAGGCGGCTACCGTACCCGGTCGTCTGACTGGTCTCCAGGCCCGGCGCCGAACCTGTGTATGCAGTAGGTGTGCGCGAAGAGCGCCGGGTTCCAGTTGACGTAGATGACGTCGAAGAAGTGGCACACCGAGTCGAAATCCACCCAGAAGACGCCTACAGCCGCAAAGTGGGTTCCTTCCGGAAACTTCCACGCTACCCTTCCTCCAGCGCGCACCGTCGTCGAACTGCTGTGCGTCTTCGGGGTTGTAGTCGAGGGCGCGCTTCATCTCCTCCGTCCAGTTGACCGCGTCCCTCTCGGAGTAGCGACCCTTCCAGCGCAAATGCGTCCAGGGGTTCTTCAGTAACATCATGCGCTTGCCCTGGACAAAGATGGAGGGGGGGGGGGGGGGGTGAGTAGTGACAGAGAAAGCGGGGGTATGGTACCAAAGCCGATCGGATGTCGAGCATGGCGTAGGCGTGGCACTCGACCAGTCCGGCACGCTCCTGTTCCTGCTCCGACAGTTTTCCAGTCGCCAGAGTCACCAGACAGTCTCCTCGGTGATAGCTGCGGCGGCATACCAACGCTCCCACAAACGCAAACAAGCACGCAAACGAGACAAGAACGCACCGATTCAGGATCATGTTGAAGGTCGACTCCTTGTTGAAGGTGCCCGCGTCCGGCCGGATGGGCAGGCGTTCGGGAATCCAGCTCGTCAGGCAGTGCAAGTCGATGTTCTACGCGGACAGGAGTCGACGCTGTTGTCACGCGCCGCGGGGCGTGCCTACGGAGTTGGATCCGGGAAAGGCGTAGCCGCCCATGAGCTTCATGTACGCCTTCTCCATGATGGAGACCCAGAGCTCGTTCCTCCTCTGGCTGTAGGAGCAGAGCAGCTCGCCGCGCTCCCCCATCGGCAGGCGGTCGTCGATCAGCACCTGCGCGCGCCGACGACTGTCAACCATCGCCGTTCGTCGTCAGCCAGCGGCGTTCCAACCTTCCGAGCGACGCCATTCACGTACAGCTTGACCATGTACTTGCCGCACGGGTTGTACACGGGTACACCGTTACGGTTCTGCGGATAAATGCAGCTGCAAGCGAGGAGGACGCCGCTCGAAAAGGAGGTAGTGCCCAAGGGGAACGGGCCTACGCAGTGATGAGCTTCTTGCCGGTGCGGCGTTCGTAGCGAGCGGCGATGGCCAGCGACGCGATGAACGAGCAGTCGGACACGATCGTCTAAACGTTCGCGAACCGCTCGACAGGGCCATCCCAAGCAGACCAGCGCAAGAGTCGGCGGACCTGCTTGATGGTGCCGCTGTCGACCTTGTCGACAATGGCGGGGCTGTCGAGAAACTCCTCTGGTCGGACCCAGCGCTGGAAATAACGTTTCTGCTTGTCGGCCAGCGCCAGCGTGCCGTCTCGGTCTCTGCAAAAAAAAAGAGAAGTATTGTCGTCTCTCTGTGTCGTGAGCGGCGCCGCGCCACGCACGAGAAGGGGACGGGGCAGGCGAAGCGCTCCTTCAGATCCACGGCCATGAAAGGCACGTATTGCTTGCCGTTGATCGTCGACGTCAGCCTGCACGAACGAGCCTCAACAATTCTGATCAGCCGAGAACAATGCGACTCACCTCAGCACGGCGAGCTCCTCTTTGGTGAGCACATCCTTGCCGGCCAGACTGGCGTTCTCTTTCCGGACGCCGGCGACACTGAAGTGAAAGAAGTCACGAATGCCTGCGAGTGACTGACAGCGCAGGCCGAATGGGCCGCGTCGCGCCCCACCTGAGTCGGTCGAGCTGCGTGGCCGCGGCCGAGACGGCGACGGACGTCTGGCGCTTGAGCTGCTCGGCGCGCTCGAGCGCCTGCTTTGCCAGAGCGTGCAGTTTTTGTTGCAGGTCGCGCTTGTCCGCCGACTTCGCCTGAATGAAGTCGGCAGACCGTCGTCTCACCCATGCGGCATCGACATTGAAAATCGCATGCCCGACCGTCTCTAGGCAGAGCGCGACCGCCTCTCCGTACAGTTCCAGGGCCTCGTCGACGGCGCCGTCTTCGTCGGCGCCCAGCGCCTGGTAGAGCAGGAATTCGGCCCGCTCCACCGACTTCTGGAGAGAGGCAGATGAATTGAAGCGAGAATAGACACTGGACAGTCTCCCTCACCTGCAGAGCCGTCTTCGTCCCGCCCGCGGTGTCGGCGCGCTCTGCAAACGAAGAGCGGGAGTGACAAAACGATCCTTGATCGACACAGCGATGTGTTGGAAGTGGAACCACTTTCATTCAACGCACCTCTTTCCTTAAGCGCTTCGGCCTTTCTAATAAACTCCTCTGCCTTTTCTCTGTAGTCCGCTGACAGCGCGCCGCTACCAATCGCAGCCAACAGGTCTTTGGCGGCATCCTAATATCGCGCGAACGAGCTGACCGTAAGAGTGCCGAGCAGTCAAGCATTCACAGACGCTGTAGAAGAAGATTGCGGCGCTCCATTTCTCCGACTTTTCAAATTCGACAGCTTTTTCAATCGACCGCTGCGTTTCGTCGTCCATGCTTTGGCACTCGCGTCGCCGGCGTCACCGAGGTACTGCACTCTGCAGGTGCTTCTCACATCAACTCACATCACTCAATACCGTAGGTTGATTTAGATATTGAAGTGGTTGCGCTTGTGCGCTTAAAGTGCTTGTGGCGCATACGCGCGCTTTTAAACTATCCGAGTACCGTACTCTCTTTTTAAAAAATAGACTCGTCGTTATCGTATACGGTAATTCAAAAAGTAGAGTGTAAAGATATTTGCATATTTGAAGTGGGATATTGAGTTTTTCGGCGACGGGTTTTCCGGGCCGGCGCGGGCTGTTGTGTGTTGTTTTTTTTTTTCGTGCGTTGTTTTTTTGTTTTTTTTTTTCGGTTTTTTTTTTTTTGTTGTGTATATTTTTCTTTCTTAATATAAAAAGCAAGGTGGGGGGGGGGGAAACAACCTGGCCCCCCCCCCCCTGGCCTAGTTTAAACGACGAATGTAGAGCAGCGGCGCACTACCCCATGTCAACGAATTGGCAATAGTTGAACGACCGGACCAACTTCGGGTTAAGATACATACGCCTGTCGAATATCTACGCATTGACTTAGGCTTTTACCTAACGAAGTTGGGCTAACGCTGCAATCGGCAATTCAAACAGTGGTGAATGATCTTATACTCATTCACTTTGAAGGTAATTAATATTGTACGACCCGTTTCCAAATATCATACCGAATGACAAGTTATGACATGACACACACGTTCTCCAACTTGGGCGTTGCACGAATAGACGCTTCAGACGTGCGTGTTCATTGCACTTTTCAACCGCTTCGGCTTATCAGAAGCGCATTGTATTCTTCTTCGCTGAAGTTGACGCGGCCGTCGCACGGTTGGAGGACGCAGCGCGCGTCGCAGGGATTGGGCCGATAGGGAGCGCAGCAGCAATAGCAGGAGCCGGCGATACTACATAAAAATCAAAAGGATTTGCGATCTTAATTGAGTAATGCGTCAGAAGGGCGCTCACGTCACGCAATTGGCGACGCTGACGGACCAGAGATCGTCTCGCACATCCTGAGGCAGGACTGCCGGCAGGAACTCCGACTGCCGCGCGTGCATGGGCGGCCACAGCTGGCACGTCCCTGAACGAAGGTAGGAGCAATCTTGGAAGACAAATACCTACAGTAGTCTTGCTCTGCTGACTTTTCGTAGCATTGTAGGTGACCATCGTGTCGACCGCGCAAGCGTACGACTCAGTGGGGAACTCTGTGCAGACGCGGTGGGCGACGCCGTCGCTGTTCCCGCTAAACCGGTTTCAATGCGCCGATTACAAACTTTCGATGATCCGTTCTCACGGCTTCGTTGCGTCGCAGTTGGCGCTACAGGCGAGGGCGACGTTGCACATGCCGCACGGCTTCGCGGTCCTGTTCACGCGGTCCATGTAGTCGAGCACTTTCTGTAGCACGCCCCTCCCTATCGTCAGCACCGGCTGAAAGCGGTCGTCTCCGCCTCAACGGACGCAAGCGCACAAAAGCGCACACGCACCCCCACGCGGGCATTCCTCAGGCACGTCTGAGGCTGCAAGTCCAGGAGAGCCTTGTTCCCGGGGTCGACGCAGGGCCCGTACTCTGACCAGCCGACGCAGTTCGCCGTCTTCTTGCCCGACTCGCCCAAGAAGGCGCTTAGAAATGCGTCGGCACCTGCGCTCCCGACGGCATCACTATCAGACGGCGCCGACGACAGACGACACTCCGACAACCTCCGGCGCTGAGTATCACCAGAGTAAAGCCCAGGACGACAGCCAGCCGTTTGTTAGACTCCATTCCGACGCACCTCTCTCCCTCTCTCTCTCCGCTTCCGCACAATTGGGCGCGATGCAAGGTAGCACCTCGAACTACGGCCACAGCACAGCCCACGGTGTAAGAAAGAACGGGTTGGACGCAGCGAAACCAGCGACACCGACCGCAAACACAGCAGGCACTATGTACGCGATTTAAAGACATCGTCAGGGCTACGCGCACGTGATCAAAGGGTGACGCTACGCCAGGCCGACACAGCGCGTATACAAGTCATAGCAGCTCGCAGACAGATACTACATAGAGAGATACTACATGGACAGAGACAAACGCGCGTCAGTCAGTCTGAGACGACGCGTCGGCTGCGTCGACGCGACTGCTAGTGGAGCTGAGGTGCGATGACGCGTATGGCTGCGCGCCGCTCCTGGCGAGCTCGCGGCGCTCGAACTGCATCAACGTCATCATTCGCCGGTCCAGCAAGCGAATCTGAAGCGCCGCCAGCCGTCACTCCCTCCACCCACGCACACTGGACAGACAGCAACAACGCGCCTTCTTCGTGTGGCTCGTCCAGCGCAGAATGAGCAGCGCCAAAATAGCGGTGACGGCGACGGAAACGAGCATCAGGGTGGCGGCCAGCAGACGCACGGCGTCGCACTCTCTGTTCGTCACTGGAAAAGGCGCCGCGCGACTCGCTCGGCGGCACGGTTGCGCACAGCAGATGCTTCTCGACTTGCCGATGTCTTCGATGGTCAACTGGCCGCGCGGGTCCTCGAGGGCGGGCTGCGCGACCGAGGCGCCGCCGTCGAACCGCGAGAGGAGCTGGTCGAGCGCCAGAAAATGGTCCTCGACGCCGACATCTCCGGTTTCGCCTGAGCCTGCCGTCTGTCGTCTCGAGCGCCGAGCCTGCAAGACGTAGATCCGGCTCAATGTCGGCCCAGCGCTTCCGACAGCACAGCACCTCACGCGCGTCGCCGTTCCACGACTCCTTCCTGCGCCGCCAGGCAGCTGTCAATGTCCGCCATAGTTCCTCTCGGAATCGCCTCTCCACCGTCTCGGCTCCGACGGCGGTATGCTCACCGCCGGCGAAGCACCAACAGACAAAAGTGACCGCATTTGAAGACAGCGCGTCGTCGACAGGCGCGACGGCAAAGTCGCACGATTGAGCACGTCCTGCCAGGCGACCGCTTCCTGCTGTCACATTCTGCCCCGCCACTCATCAAATCTACCTGGGCAATGCGCGGACGCAAATCCATGATTGAACGACATTTGCCGCTGTAGCAGTCGACAGAGGTAGCGGCAGGAGACCAAGCACGGCATCTCACCATGACCACTAGGCACCATCGCGGAATCGCGAGAGAGCGTGAAGGATTCCGAAGATTGATCAGCAATGCCCAGTGGCAGAAAACAGGCGAAGTTCACGCCGTTAGCGGCACCATCAAAACGGCCATTGTAGCAGCAATCGTCTGACACGGACTGAAGACAACAGAATTTGAATTCGGTACCAGCAGCGGCCATTGGTTTCAAGGTTAAAAGCAACATCCAAGAGTAGACGAAGGTAATAGAGGGCACCATTCTTGCAGCTGCTAATCGCTTAGTGTTAGGACTCCCACTTTCGACCCAGAAACTTAAGGAGATGAGTAACGAACTATATTGTGAGAAAACAAACGGGAAAAAAAGTAATAAAAAAATTTGCATTGTATGGTGTACTTTTCATGTTTGTTTCTGGCAAATTTACATAATTAGTACTGTTTTTGTATTTTAATTTGTTATGTAAATTTGTACTCTACGGTTTCGTTTACATTTCATTTAAGTTATATCGTAGTCCGTACCATAAACTCGAAAAGGTGCTTATCGTAGCGCTGTCTTTTTTCGTCTTTTTTGGCCAAAAAACTTTTCGCGCGAAAGTTTTCGCTGAAGATCGATTCGCATGGGACAGCGTGTTTTTCAGGGATAAATTCATAACGTCGACCATGTCGGAGGTTTTCCTGGACTTCGACAGCGTCTCTATGGAGAACATGGGCTATCTGGTTCGGTGCAGCGATTCTCGGAACGACTTTGTCGACAGTTCTACCTTTTTTAGTACCCCGGCAAGATCCGGCTGGGCGACCAGCTGATGCAGTTCAAGAACGTCAAGACGGGCAAGCTGTTGGAGATCCACGTGCCGCTCGTCGACAAGTGCCAGTTCACGCTGCTGGCCAATCAGCCGGCACTGAGGGTGATCTTGAAGAACGGCAACACATACCGGTTTGGAGGCTTTAAGGAGGAGGTGTGTTCAATTTTTGTTTCTTTTTCTCGCCCCCCCCCCCCTCCACGGTTGCCCCCGCGTCCGTCAAGGAGAAGGAACGCATTCGGAACTTCGTCAAGCGCCAGTGGCGTCAGGACGTGGAGAATGTCGAGCTCAGCTGCAAGGGATGGAACTATGGCAGCGTGAAATTCAATGGTGAGCGGCCGCAAACACACCCTCACACAACAGATGGCCTTAACGACCAGAGAAGGGTGTTGTCGAAGCGTAAGTACCAGAGCAACCACGCAGCCCAGGGAAGTTTGTTCAACAGGTTTTGGTAGTTTCTGTTTTGTACCTGAGATTCTCAGCCTGTTGGTGCCGTCCTTTTCCCAGTCGCATTTTCATCCGACGAATTGGCTCCGACTCTAGTTGCCCCCGGACTCTGTGTAAACATTACCCCAACGTCAGTTTTCGTTATTTCCAGCCGCGTGCGTAGCGCCAGTCGCTTCTCCACCCCGTGGTGAGCGTCAGTGTGGAGGGTAGTTGGGGTGCGGTGGGTGTTTACGTCAGGAGGAGACGTCCGCAGGTCCCGTGCTGGAGTTCCGTGTGGGCGAGACGGCGGAGAAGGAGCGCGCGGCGTTCGACGTGCCGCTGGCGAACGTGAGCAACTGCGTGACGGCCAAGAACGAGGCGACGGTCGAGTTCCACCAGAACGACGAGTCGGCCGTCTCCCTCATGGAGATGCGCTTCCACGTCCCCTCCAACGCCGACGACGCCGACGAAGTCGTCGAGGTGCGCCTTCCGCCCTCCCACTAATTTGGGGGGTTACTAATATTATGAGTATGCACTCGGTGTGGGGCCCGCTGCAGCAATTCCGCTCGAACGTCATGCAGTACGCGGGCGTGGTCGAGGACACGGACAAGCCGATCGCGACACTAGAGCAAGTACTCTTCACGACGCCCAGGTACCGCCCAAGAATGCCCCCTCGGCCACCAAGCAGTCGCACCCCCCCCCCCCCCCTCCCATCTGCAGAGGCCGCTACGACATCAAGTTCTACGCGAGCCACTTGTCGCTGCACGGCAAGACGTTCGACTACAAAATTCCCATAAAACACGTGCTACGTCTCTTCCTGCTGCCCCACAAGGACCAGCGGCACATGTTCTTCGTGGTCAGTTTCTGTCCACTACCTTGTGTTAAATCAGAGTAGAGCGTTGAACTGGATTGCTTGCAGATTGGCCTGGACCCGCCTATCCGGCAGGGCCAGACGCGCTACAACTACCTCGTGATGGAGTTCAGCAAGGACGAGGACCGCGACATCACTCTGGGACTCACCGAGTGCGTGGGCGGGCGCTGTGGTGCTTTCTTCCCACTCAGTTACGGGCCATGCGCGCTGGCGCTGCAGGGAGCAGCTGCAGACGCAGTACAAGTCGAAGCTGACGCGCGAGATGACGGGCCCCGGCTACGAGCTGATGGCGCGCATCATGCGCACCGTCGTCAACCAGCGCATCACCATTCCCGGCTCCTTCCAAGGGTGCGGACTGGATTGTTGTTGTTGTTGTTGTTGGATTGATGGCACGCTAGGAGGCCCTCAATCGCCCATATAGCATGCACAGCTTCATTACGTCGTCCTGCCTAGAGACGCACAATTAGCCACCTGGACACTCGGAAGAACGCCATCTGTAATCTTGGGCAGCGACAGCACTGGACAATCCATGGATTGGAAAATACTCCTTTTTAGCGGTTCCAGCAAGAATCGAACCCAGGAGCGCGCGCCGCGCAGAAGGCTGAGTTTCCACGAGTAGGCACGCGCTGGCTTGCTGACGGTAGCATTGGACGCCAGTAGCGGTCTCTCGCCTCGCCTTAGCGCTTCTGGGACGCCGGCGGTGGGCTGCGCGTTCAAGTCGACCGGCGGCTTCTTGTACCCACTGGAGCGGGGCCTCGTTTACGTGCACAAGCCGGCCATGTACATCCGTCTGGACGAGGTCGCGACCGTCAACTTCGCCCGCTCCGACGTCTCCACGCGCTCCTTCGACATCGAGGTCGAACTCAAGTCGGGCAACTCCTACACGTTCACCAGCATCGAGAGGTGCCGCCACTCGCCCCGTCTCTCGACCTGCGCCTCGACAGAATGACGCAATGATTCTTCAGAGAGGAGTACCATCGGCTCTTCAGCTACGCGACCGAGAAGAAGCTGCGTATTCGGAATGCCAAGCGCTCGGTGAGTGAGGCAGTGGCGGGGGAAGGCTGGCTGGTGTGTGCGACACTGCCCCTACACAGGAGGGTGCGGCGGAGGGGAGCGGCGACTTCGACGGGAGCGGCGGCGAGGAGGAGGGCGAGGAGAACGAGAAGGACCACTACAAGGAGCGCCTCAAGAAGGAGGCCGCCCAGAAGGAGGCGGCCGACTCCGACGTCTCCGCCTCTGACGAGGGTGCGTCCTGTCTCTCGTGGCCTTCGGTTCGGCACTGGCGTCCTTCAGAGGACAGCGACTTCGACCCTGAGAAGGAGCAGCAGAAGAAGGAGGCGGCGAAGGAGCGCCGCCGCGAGGAGGAGGGCGAGGGCAGCGACGCGGGAGGGGGCGACTCGTCGTCGCTCTCGTCGCCCGACGAGGAGTACGACAGCGAGCACCGCTCCTCTGCCGACTCCGATGCGGCGGCGGCGCGAGACGACGGCGCCAAAAAGAAGCAGAAGAAGAAGTCTCGGCGCGACGAGCCGGAGGAGGTCGACAGCGACGTGAGTCGTCGTCCTCGTCCTGCTGTCGCTGTGCCGCCGGCCGGACGCGTCCGTGCGTCGAAGGGTGCGGAGGAGTCGAAGGCGGCTCGTCGTCCGCCGAAGCCGCGGAAGGAGGGGGGCGGCGGCGGCGAGAAGGCGGACGGCTCGCGGCCGGCGAAGCGCAAGCCGAAGAAGAAGGACCCGCGCGCGCCCAAGAAGCCGGCGACCGCGTACATGCTCTGGCTGGGCGCGAACCGCGACTCCATCAAGGAGCCCGGCATGGCCGTCACCGACGTCGCCAAGAAGGCGGGCGGCGTCTGGCGCGAGCTGTCTGAGACCGAGAAAGAGGTGTAGAAAAGAGGTGCCATCCGATCGCCAGAACCACCCGTCCGTTCAGAAGTGGACGGCGGAGGCGCGCAAGGACAAGGAGCGCTACGAGCGTGAGATGAAGCACTACGTGCCGTCGGCGTCGCCGTCAGTCCCTTTCCTCGCCGCGCCACACCGCTGAACTCGTGTTGGCGTGGCGAAATGAACGGCGCGCTTGCAGCAGCGCCGCCAAGAGGCCGAAGGATTCGGCGAAGGCGGCCGCGCCTCCGAAGGGCTCGCCCTCGAAGGTGGTGAAGAGCAAGGAGTTCGTCGACTCCTCCGACGACACCGACAGCTCCGCCGCCGCCGCCGGCGACAAGGTCGAGGTGGCCGGCAACGGAGAAAAGACCGCGCACACCGATGAGGACAGCGATTGAGCGATCCCAAATCTCCGATTCGTCTGCCCTGTTTTTCCGAACATTGTCCCACTGCACTATCCATGAATCTGAACAACGCCGCTGCCGCTCCTACTCATTGTCGGTTTGCCTGTAGTTCCAACAGTGGGTGTACATGCACGCTCATACTACGCTTGAAAGGCGTGCGTTCGAACGAAGACTCCGCGTGATCAATTTGAAGGGTCAAACAGACGGACGAGATGGTAATGGTAAATCAACCCCTTCCCTGCATTGCATAGTTGAGCTGCCATGTCCGTACATTTCCATTTAGCCTAGAGAACTTAGTCAAACTGCTTTTGAACTAGATATTGTATTCAGTAAAGTTAGTTAATGAGAATGTCAATTTCGATGTTATTGTCACTAATACTGCTACTGAAGGCGACGGCTGTAGGAGGCTTGCGCTGCTTCAACGGCTCCGTCGGTCTGCCGGCGCCGGCGGTCGGGCGACTGCCGCAGCGCGCCTGCGACGTCGCCGACGGCGTCTGCGTCGTCAGCCGTCGCCGGCCGCAAGACGACCGCGCCGGCCAGCTCGTCCTCTACGACTTCGGCTGCTCCCGGGCCGCGCGCTGCCCCGCCCTCATGGACAACGGGCCGTCGACGGACGCGTCGACGGCCACCGACGAGCGCTGGTGCTGCCGCGCCGACGACTGCAACGACCCCGCCCTTTGGACGTCGCTGCCGCAGCCTGGCCGCGCCGCTTCTTCCAGCGACAAGCCGAGCAGCTCGATGCTCCAGTATCAAAGCACTACCATCGGAAGAATGAAGCGGGCGGCCGACGAGAGCTACAGCTGCAGAGACGGCCGCTGTTCAAACTGCTTGTTTGACACAGATTACAAGATAGGCGAAGTGAAGGCTGAGACAAGGTGCCAGGTAAAATGCAAGTCAAAAGCGGGGACGACGTCAGGCGACAGCTATCGAATCGAGTACTGCTGCGGCTCCGAGTGCAGAAGAAGCGATTGGACCGGTTTGGTCAAGGCGCGTTTGTCCGGTCTGAAGAGCTTCTGCTATTCCGATTTCGACCCCAAGACGCACGGGCTCTTCTCCCTGAAGGAGCGCCGTCGTCGGCCAGTGCCGCAGAAGTGCCCGAGCGGCGG
>JASAMY010002948.1:0-42563 GCA_030248085.1 Paralinhomoeus sp. GSCO2_6 | reverse complement strand
TACAACGCAGAGCGCCTATTGTGTCATCAAGAGTAGAATTAATTTGGAGAATGAGGAGAATAAACAGAAGGAATATTGAATACCTATGCAAAATGCAAAGCGAATACAATGTACCGTATTGGCAATATCGCATGAACTGGACACAAAGGGAGGTGACAGCTGTACACGTTCACGACATCTCGGCTCTAGGTGGTAGAATTAGTAGGCAGAAGCACGTGCTTGAGTCAGACGACTGTGGTCTGGCGTCGCGCATCGCGGCCGAGTTTTGGGATACCCTAGCTCAGCAGCGGGTTCTGTGCGTCGGCTCCCAGCCCCAACACCCATCTCTCGTGTGAATGGCATTGCACAGTTGGGAATAAATACAATTGTATGTACGATATGGCAATGCAAGAAAATGTGAAATGCAGTAGCGTATTGGTAGTTACATACTACCATAACTCAAGTTTAGTTATTTTTAACCTATTATCGTCGTCATTTCCAAACTCTTTCGTTCATAAAGTGCATTCTGGATACCACACACTTGCAAAGAAGCAATGTACGAGCATTAGCATTGTGTGCATGGACCATGCTCACCAATAGTCACAGAATTCCTTCTTCTGCGCGATGAGGATCTCGACGTGGGCGTCGTCTGCGCTGTCGAGCTGGAGCTCCACGTAGAATTTGTTGAAGAAGGACATGCCCAGGGTCAGCCACTCGGACGACGTACGCCCCATGAACACCTTGCAGCTCCAGTCTTGATCATCATGCTGCAGATTGACCGTTAGTTAGTGGAGGTGTTTTCTGTGGAGCATGCCTTCCCAATCCCCGCTGAAGCGTGAATACGGTGATCGGAGGGTCAACAATGAAAGGCGGGGTATGTAAATAGAGAGAGGGGGTTATAAACTGGAAGGGTCGATGTGTGGAGAGCTTTGTTGACGAAAAGCGCGTGGAGGCGATGTTTAAGGGAGCAAGCTCACTTCAAAAAGCACTTTACTTGGATTTGTTGCCTTTCAGTTACAATATCGGTGCTTCGCTAGGGATTGGACGGTGTTTGACTTCCTGGATATGCTTGGCAGTCCAGATTCCTTTGAATTCGGTGAAATCGCCGCACAAGCTTCAATGATACATACGACGTCCCGTTATTATCTCCCTTGTTGCATTGCAAAATGCACTGTTGTTGCATTGCAAAATGCTACATCACCTTGCTTTTTTCAGAAAGTCCAAAAGTCTGCATTGCAATTGCAGGCAGAACGTCCGAAGACGTCCATGTCTGTGCATGGAGGCAGGCAGAACGTCCGAAGACGTCCATGTCTGTGCATAGGCACGTCCGTCCGTGCATGCAACCCCAGCAATCACAGCCGCCTGTTGGGGCTAAAAGCGTGTAGCAGCACGCTTCTAACGAGGGCTTCCTTGGTACAAGGAGCATTTCCCGATTGCGAACTCGTAGCAGTGTGGCTGAGTGGTTAGGCGCTGTCCCTACAAGCCAACCACCCTCCCTGAGGTTCGCAGGTTCGATTCCTGTCGCTGCATACTTTGCGCGTTTTCGCCGGGGTATTGTTCCAACATCCTCTCCAGTTTAATCGCTCCTCAATCTCTCACCACTCGCTCTATTTTCTTTTATTTTTCTTTATTATTTTTAAATAAATGTAAACAAGTGTATCTGCAAACTGGTTCTAAGAATGTCCAAAAATTAAAAAAATGTAGTCCGATGTGTCAAGCCATAATGGAGAACCATTCGGTAACAGATGGACAGACGGACAGACGGACGGACCATTATGAATTCCCCGTCCTTATATGAACTCGCCGCGCGTCAGCGCGGCGAAAATGGGGGGCTCATTATAGAGTTTACGGTATACATACCGTAAACCCTATAATTAGCCCCATAATTAGTATACATACCGTAAACCCTATAATTAGCCCCCACGGGGCTAAGTGTTTCGGTTGAGCTCTAGGAGGGTGTATCATTATAGGGGGGGGGGGGCTAATTATAGGGGGAAGGCTTATAAACTGGAAGTATCGATGTGTGGGGAGCTTTGGTGAAAAAAGGCGCGTGGAGGCGATTTTTAAAGGAAAAAGACGCTGCGCGCACACGTTGGTACACTCTAACACACTCGCACACAGTCTTACGTGCACATACATGTACATACATACATACACATGTATGTGTATGCGACCATACATACACCCAGACATGGAGAATGTTGCCTTTTAGACGATAGTCCATTTAGGGAGGGGGCGTAATTATAGGGGGGGGGCTAATTAACTTAAAGTGGTCTTAGGAGGGTGTATAATTATAGGGGAGTGCTAATTATAGGGGGGCTAATTATAGGGTTTACGGTATTAGGTATGTATGCTACATAAACCTAGCAGCGCAAAATCCGAGCATGGCATGCTCATACACATACAAAAAACTGAAACAATTTCTTCTGGGGACGGTAGCTACACTGTGGGCCAAAAAAAGTGATATACGCAACTTGGCCCGTCTCGTTCTCGTGCCAGAGGGTCTGATTGAGCTCAAATTTTACCATGACATATGTACCTTGACATGTTCTGCACCTACACGCCAAATTTCATCAAATTTGGTTATGCGTCGCTCAATTGGCAGCATTTCTACAAAAGCCATGTTAATACTCGAGTGTTTCGGACGTCGGAGCACGTCGGATATTCGAGAGCACTCGAGAGACTCGAGAGCTCGAGCTTAATACTCGAGAGCACGTCGGATAGGGCTCAAATTCTGTCGCAACACACGCCAACTTGCGCTGGTAAACATTTACCCCTTTACCACTCGGCTACGAGAACGAGATTGGCAAAGCTGCGTCTATCACTGTTTTTTGGCCCACAGTGTACATACATATTTGTGAAAGCGGACTCATTTTCGAGAGTGGGCTAACACAATAAAATTGTCCATGGAGGAGGGCTAATTTGGGAGAGTGAGTGCAGCACAAATCAATCTTACCGTTCTTTGACTTTTTGCAATGTAGTCGAATGGCCTCAACAGAAACGGTTTATCCTCTCCTCCTAAAAGTGACTTTACTTCGCTTTTTTGCCCCAGGTGGAGTGGTGGCAGGCATACTCAATTGTCTGACTAATCTCTCTATTTATAGAGGTTCTATATGTTCCAAATCTGTCGTTGAATAACTTGAGGTGCGATTGGTCTTTCCCAGTGAAATTTGTAGCGAAGGTAGCTAACGGTTTGCCATTTGTCGTCCTAAGATTTCAGAAAAATCCATTAACGTACGCGACAGTTCTGCCACTTTCAAGAGATTAGGACGTTTTGATCAAAATTTCGTGCTCAAGAGCGTCCCATTTGGACTGAACTTGTTGAGACTGCTACTCAAGTTATCGTCTGCGGCATCTTACGACGTAGGTATGTAGGTATGGACAGGCTTGGGCAAAATAAAAAAAAACTTAAAAAAAGGGAATGTTTGTTTTAATTAAAAAAAACCTTTGTCTAATTTGTTCAAAAACTAGAAAGTGCTAAAAAAATTGGAAAAACGATGGTTTTGGTGCGTTTAACCCTTATGTACCTACTTAGTAGCAGTCTGGATAAGCTAAATAACCATAATTAGCACTATTTGAGGTGTTCCAGACGCTGTCTAACCAAGTCTCGATAGTTCCAGTCGTAGTCTGACTCAATAAAAAAAACTGTCAGTAGTAAAAGTTGACTAAAGTGCACTTCAAAAGGCTTTTAATGCCTTAGTTAGCTGTTATTGACACTCTACTAGGCATAAAACACCTTCTGCAACATCGATTTGCCGCTCAAAACGGTCTCTGGGCATAACGGTCTATAACATTGAAAAAAGGAAATTTTTTTTAATTAAAAAAAAGGATTTTTTTACCCAAGCCTGGGTATGGATAAAAAAAGCGGCCAACGCAATTAGCCTCTGCGCGACGCAGTTACGCATTTCCATCGGACTGCTCTGTCCAAGCGCCCATTCTGTGTAGCAGAGTAGCAATCTCGCGAAGTGTGTTCTAAATGGAATGCTTGCAGCGGGCGCAATTGAGCTTTCCCCAGCACAGAATTTAGTTGAAATCGTCCTCCAGTTGAAAGTTGCATGATATATGTGACTAAATAACTGGCGCTTAGGTACATTAATGGATTTTACTGAAACCTTAGGCCAACAAATGGCAAAACGCTGACCTACGTACCTGTACATACCATTGCGCAAGTTATTCCACGACATAATTGGGACATATAAAATGTACCTGTATCATGTACGTACGGGGTATGTATGCTCCAATTCCAACGGAGCGTATATAGCATTCGACATTTTCGCACCGCATTTGACAAGTGTGAGTCCACCTGCAGCTTGTAGGTACATACCTATAAAGGAGATTTCGAGCGTCAACAGATCCAAGTTCTCAACTTCAGCGCAAGGTCTATTCTGGTTGTAGAGATCCAGCTGCAAGCACAGTTTCTCACTTTCCCCCAGTTACACAACGTCCATCCATCCATACATACACATATTGGGCTCAGCTGTTCAGCTGATGTGCGAAGTGGGGGGGGGGGAAATACTCCTGCTACATTTCCTCCACATCACCAGCAGCAGAAAGTGTCCCTCCATTCCTGGATTACTTTACAACTTTCGTTCATCTAAACAGCGATGTACCGGTATGGTCTCATCTCAAACAAAATACCTTTGCCTAGCAACTGGTAGAGTAGTTGTAGCAGTTCTACAAGGGTGGAGCTCCACCACCCTCTACCCTAGTCCTACTCAGTTTTATACCGGCACACATTAGACCCTCCAGTGAAAGTGTCTCTCGAAACAAACGGTTGTTGCAGCACGTTCATGTTGTAGAGCCCGAGGCAGGAGGACGCCTGCGAAACCTGAGTGGAGTAGCGCTTCCAAGAACACCAGATTCCCCGCAGGTCCGTGTCTGGTGTTCATCTGTCAACAACATCGCTGTGCTTTCATTCGTTTCTGTACTACTACGACGTGTATGACTACTTATTGTAAACCCTATAATTATCCCCCTCTCCCTTTAATTATTCCCCTATAATTATACTCCCTCCCAAACAACTTTGGTTTATAAGAGTCCCCCCCCCTGTAATTACACCCCTCCCTAATCATCCAAAAAAGCAAATTTCCCATGTCTGGGTGTATGTATGATCGCGTACGTGTGTATATGCATGTACCTACACATGTATGGGTATGTGATACTGTGTGAGATTGTACCAACGTACGTGCACAACGTCTTTTTCCCTTTGAAATCGCCTCCATGCGCTTTTTCCCAACAAAGCACCCACACTTCGACCCTTCTAGTTTATTAGGACCCCAATAATTACCGTAAATTCTCCAATAGCGCCCCCGGGGCACTATTTTTCAACCTCTCCTTACCCGGGGGCACTATTGGGGGGAGGCACTATTGGAGGGGGTTGCATTGGAGGATTTACGGTACCCCCCCCCCTCCTATAATTATACACCCTCCTATGGCTCAAACGAAACAATTAGCCCACGGGAGGCTAATTATAGGGTTTACGGTATATACGGTACGTATATACCATGTACATACCTGTGAAGTGCTGCATGTGCTGTGCAGTATGAATGCGTAGCATGTCATCTACATTACTAAAGCACAATGTTTGTTTGTTTGTTTGTTTGTCTGCAACGCTGCCCAGAGAGTTGTGCTTGACGGATTGAGCTGAAATTTTGTGTGTAGATTGCTTGCAACATTTCACCGTCAAAATAAGAGTGGCGCTACTGTAGCTACCGTAAACCGTGAGTTATGCAAATTTTCCATACGTGTTTGATCGAATTTGAGAATTCAGTGTCAATTCTGCTTGGGACATATGTAATCGACCGTGCTGATCACGAAAATCAGATCCGTTTTGCTGTGCGATACCGTAATCGCGAGATATGGCACATTGAATATGCAAATTGCGATTGAACGAATTTGAGAATTCAGTGTCAAATCAGCCTGGGACGTATGTAATCGACCACGCTGATCGCGAATATCACAACCGCTTTGCAATGCGATACCGTAAGCACGAGATATAGCATTATCTTTTTCTACAGTAGTACCTATCACTGTTTGTGGGTTCTGTCTGCAGCACATAGAGTTCTGCTGGATGGATTGAGCTAAAATTTTGTATGAAGCTTGCTTGGCACATTTTACCATCAAAATAAGAGTGGCACTACTGAAGCTATCGTAATCCATGCGTTATGCAAATATAAATAAATGATATGATAATACAGCACATTTTATGCGGGCTTCTGACTTATCAGAAGTGTTTAGAAAACGGTTCCGTGCAGATCAATGGTGTAGTGGTTATGATGTCCGTTACTGTTCTGAAGGTCCTGGGATCAACCTCTGCCATAGAAATACTTGTAACTTTTTTGTTTATAACTTTTTTGTTTTGCACGTGTTTATGCTATAAAAACTTTGAACTTTTTATTATTTTGTACTTTGTTTTACAGGTGCTAACGCTATAAAAACTTGAATTACACGCTCATGCATGCACGCACGCACGCATACGCGCACGCTCGCACGCACGCACGCACGCACGCACGCACGCACGCACGCACGAACGCACGCACGCACGCACGCACGCACGCACGCACACGCACATGGACACGGACACGCGCACGCACACGCACGCACGCACGCACGCACGCACGCACGCACGCACGCACGCACGCACGCACGCACGCACGCACGCACGCACGCACGCACGCACGCACGCATGCGCGCACGCTCGCACGCACACGCACATGGACATGGACACGTGCATGCACGCACGCGCACGCTCGATCGCACGCACGCACCCATACACGCACACACACACCGGACGCACCCACGCACGCCGCGCACTCATGCACGCACGCACACACACACACATGGACACGGACACGCGCGCGCGCGCGCGCGCCACGCACGCACGCACGCCGCACGCACGCACGCACGCACGGACTCGCGACTCGCGAGTGGGCGCACGCACGCATGCGCGTGTATGTGTAGCGTTTTAGTGGTGCGTTGTGTATGGCGTTGAGCACTGATCGTGACGCATTAAACGCAATATAAATGAAATGTTGTGGTGCGTTTTGCCCGGTCTAATGGCCCAATGAACTTGGTTCGAAAAAGAAAACGGCTGAAAACAATTTATGCGTGCGTCCGCGTCTGCTGCTGCGTGATGAACTTTTTAATTTTAGGCTTTGCTTAGGCTTAGTCCAGACTTTGCTTAGGCTTATGCTTTGGCTTTGATTTGGCTTAGGCTTATGCTCGCTTAGGCTTAGGCTCACTTAGGTTTCGGACGCTGCGGACCAGACGCACAATTGTCTTGCCAAAAAAAGACCACGTAAGGAAGACACAAGCCCATCCCGCCGAAAACCGCCCGTACGGCGCGCTGGAATGGAATCGGAAGCGTCGGACCGCGATCCTAGCTTAGACCAGGTCCAAAGGCTTTGCATCTGTTCGCAAGGGGGGGAGGGGGCTGGAGAGAATGGGAGAGCCCGAAAATAGTTTATCGCCCAGAGGCCCCCAAAGGTCGAGTAGCTCAATGACCAATGGGGTTTGGGGGGTGAGGATAGGCAGAGATTGTTGCTATATCTGAGAAACCTTTCATCTCTTTTGTCGTTTGTCATTCATCATCAAAAACGTGCTCAGAAGTGATTCAGTATCAATATTTTCATGTCCTCAGTAGTGACTCATCATCAATACAATGTGTCATAAAACCATGCTGTGAATGCTCAGTTTAAAAACAACAATGACGAATCTGTAAAATGCTTGCAGCAAAAGCCAAAGGAAGTCAACCAATGCAAGCAATGCACTTCTGCACAATGCACAGAAAAACATTTCACCTTTTTTGTTGTAACGCTTTATTCTTGCGTCATTACATCTCCAGTCATTACATTCAATAGTAAAAATTAGGCACTATACCATATTGAGCAGACACACCATAAATCCCATATAGGCAGTGGGCTAATTGATTTAATCAGCCCTTCAGAGTCAGCTAATAATAATTGGCTTTTTTTGTAATCTGCATGGTTGCTCACATATGTTCATGCACCTTGATCTGCAGGCGCAAAGCCTTTGGACCTGGTCTAAGCTAGGATCGCGGTCCGACGCTTCCGATTCCATTCCAGCGCGCCGTACGGGCGGTTTTCGGCGGGATGGGCTTGTGTCTTCCTTACGTGGTCTTTTTTTGGCAAAGCACAATTGTTGCGTCTGCGTCCGCAGCGTCCGAAACCTAAGTGAAGCCTAAGCCTAAGCGAAGCATAAGCCTAAGCCAAATCAAAGCCAAAGCATAAGCCTAAGCAAAGTCTGGACTAAGCCTAAGCAAAGCCTAAAATTAAGAAAGTTTTCATCGGACGCAGCAGCAGACGCGGACGCACGCATAAATTGTTTTCAGCCGTTTTCTTTTTCGGGGAAATCCAAGTTCATTGGGCCATTAGACCGGGCAAAACGCACCACAACATTTCATTTATATTGCGTTTAATGCGTCGACGATCAGTGCTCAACGCCAAGAAAAATTAACACAACGCACCACTAAAACGCTAACACATACACGCGCATGCGTGCGTGCGCCCACTCGCGAGTCGCGAGTCCGTGCGTGCGTGCGTGCGTGCGTGCGTGTGAGCGCGCGCGCGCGCGTGTCCGTGTCAATGAGTGGGTGTGAGCGTGCGAGCATGAGTGCGCGTGCGAGAGTGGGTGCGTCCGGGTGTGTGTGCGTGTATGGGTGCGTGCGTGCGATCGAGCGTGCGCGTGCGTGCATGCACGTGTCCATGTCCATGTGCGTGTGCGTGCGAGCGTGCGCGCATGCGTGCGTGCGTGCGTGCGTGCGTGCGTGCGTGCGTTTTCTAAACACTTCTGATAAGTCAGAAGCCCGCATAAAATGTGCTGTATTATCATATAATTTATTTATATTTGCATAACCCATGGATTACGATAGCTTCAGTAGTGCCACTCTTATTTTGATGGTAAAATGTGCCAAGCAAGCTTCATACAAAATTTTAGCTCAATCCATCCAGCAGAACTCTATGTGCTGCAGACAGAACCCACAAACAGTGATAGGTACTACTGTAGAAAAAGATAATGCTATATCTCGTGCTTACGGTATCGCATTGCAAAGCGGATGTGATATTCGCGATCAGCGTGGTCGATTACATACGTCCCAGGCTGATTTGACACTGAATTCTCAAATTCGTTCAATCGCAATTTGCATATTCAATGTGCCATATCTCGCGATTACGGTATCGCACAGCAAAACGGATCTGATTTTCGTGATCAGCACGGTCGATTACATATGTCCCAAGCAGAATTGACACTGAATTCTCAAATTCGATCAAACACGTATGCAAAATTTGCATAACTCACGGATTACGGTAGCTACAGTAGCGCCACTCTTATTTTGACGGTGAAATGTTGCAAGCAATCTACACACAAAATTTCAGCTCAATCCGTCAAGCACAACTCTCTGGGCAGCGTTGCAGACAAACAAACAAACAAACAAACATTGTGCTTTAGTAATGTAGATGACATGCTACGCATTCATACTGCACAGCACATGCAGCACTTCACAGGTATGTACATGGTATATACGTACCGTATATACCGTAAACCCTATAATTAGCCTCCCGTGGGCTAATTGTTTCGTTTGAGCCATAGGAGGGTGTATAATTATAGGAGGGGGGGGGGGGGTACCGTAAATCCTCCAATGCAACCCCCTCCAATAGTGCCTCCCCCCAATAGTGCCCCCCGGGGAAGGAGAGGTTGAAAAATAGTGCCCCGGGGGCGCTATTGGAGAATTTACGGTAATTATTGGGGGTCCTAATAAACTAGAAGGGTCGAAGTGTGGGTGCTTTGTTGGGAAAAAGCGCATGGAGGCGATTTCAAAGGGAAAAAGACGTTGTGCACGTACGTTGGTACAATCTCACACAGTATCACATACCCATACATGTGTAGGTACATGCATATACACACGTACGCGATCATACATACACCCAGACATGGGAAATTTGCTTTTTTGGATGATTAGAGAGGGGTGTAATTACAGGGGGGGGGACTCTTATAAACCAAAGTTGTTTGGGAGGGGAGTATAATTATAGGGGAATAATTAAAGGGAGAGGGGGATAATTATAGGGTTTACAATAAGTAGTCATACACGTCGTAGTAGTACAGAAACGAATGAAAGCACAGCGATGTTGTTGACAGATGAACACCAGACACGGACCTGCGGGGAATCTGGTGTTCTTGGACGCGCTACTCCACTCAGGTTTCGCAGGCGTCCTCCTGCCTCGGGCTCTACAACATGAACGTGCTGCAACAACCGTTTGTTTCGAGAGACACTTTCACTGGAGGGTCTAATGTGTGCCGGTATAAAACTGAGTAGGACTAGGGTAGAGGGTGGTGGAGCTCCACCCTTGTAGAACTGCTACAACTACTCTACCAGTTGCTAGGCAAAGGTATTTTGTTTGAGATGAGACCATACCGGTACATCGCTGTTTAGATGAACGAAAGTTGTAAAGTAATCCAGGAATGGAGGGACACTTTCTGCTGCTGGTGATGTGGAGGAAATGTAGCAGGAGTATTTCCCCCCCCCCCCACTTCGCACATCAGCTGAACAGCTGAGCCCAATATGTGTATGTATGGATGGATGGACGTTGTGTAACTGGGGGAAAGTGAGAAACTGTGCTTGCAGCTGGATCTCTACAACCAGAATAGACCTTGCGCTGAAGTTGAGAACTTGGATCTGTTGACGCTCGAAATCTCCTTTATAGGTATGTACCTACAAGCTGCAGGTGGACTCACACTTGTCAAATGCGGTGCGAAAATGTCGAATGCTATATACGCTCCGTTGGAATTGGAGCATACATACCCCGTACGTACATGATACAGGTACATTTTATATGTCCCAATTATGTCGTGGAATAACTTGCGCAATGGTATGTACAGGTACGTAGGTCAGCGTTTTGCCATTTGTTGGCCTAAGGTTTCAGTAAAATCCATTAATGTACCTAAGCGCCAGTTATTTAGTCACATATATCATGCAACTTTCAACTGGAGGACGATTTCAACTAAATTCTGTGCTGGGGAAAGCTCAATTGCGCCCGCTGCAAGCATTCCATTTAGAACACACTTCGCGAGATTGCTACTCTGCTACACAGAATGGGCGCTTGGACAGAGCAGTCCGATGGAAATGCGTAACTGCACTCCTGTGCGTGCGTGCGTGCACTCCCATGCGTGCGTGCATGCGTGCACGTGCGTGCGTGCGTGCGTGCGTGCGTGCGTGCGTGCGTGCGTGCACATGCGTGCGTCCGTGCCTGCACGCGTCTGTGTGCGTGCATGCCTGCGTATGTGCGTCCGTGCCTGCACGTGTCTGCGTGCGTGCATGCGTGTGTGCGTGCGTGCGTGCGTGCTGGGCGTGTGTGCATGCATGCGTGCGTGCGTGCGTGCGTGCTTGGCGTGGGTGCGTGCGTGCTTGGCGTGCGTGCGTGCGTGCACTCCCATGCGTGCATGGCTGTGTGCTCTCCCGTGCTTGCGTGCGTGCACGTGCGTGCGTGCGTGTGCTCTTGCACGTGCGTGCATGCCTGCACGCGTCTGCGCGCGTGCATGTACGTGCGTGCGTGTACGTGCGTGCGTGCGTGCGTGCGTGCGTGCGTGCGTGCGTGCGTGCGTACGCGCACTCCCGTGCATGCATGCGTGCGCGCACTCCCATGCGTGCGTGCATGTACTCCCATGCGTGCGTGCATGTGTGCACTCCCGTGCGCGCGTGCGTGCGTGCACTCCCATGCGTGTGTGTGTGCGTGCGTGCGTGCGTGCGTGCGTGCGTGCGTGCGTGCGTGCACGTGCACGTGCACGCGCGTGCATGCCTGCACGCGTCTGCGTGCGTGTGTGCCTGCGTGCGTACGTGCGTGCGTGCGTGCATGCACGTGCACGTACGTGCGTGCGTGCGTCCGTGCGCGCGTGCTTTGCGTGGCGGTTTGCTTTGCGTTCAAAGAAGGCGGTTCATTTGCGCCATAACGCGTCGAAATCCGTTCAGGCAATCAAAAGTTATAGGCGATCGAACATTCAAAAACCCGCATTGACAAGTGGTCACATATTAAGGAAAATTTTGCAGGTGGCTGCAAAAAAGGAGAATATGTGACGCTCCTTTAGGTCCAGTTTGAAAAAACGCGGTATTAAAGTAGTCACTTCATCAGATGATCAACTTCAGTATGGACAAACCGTGTATAATCGAACCAAACGCAGCAACACGTCACATATTCGGCGTTTGTTGTGCTCGCTTCACTCGCTCGCTTGGATCACTGGAAAGGCAGTCCAGGCTGCATGAGGACCACCCCTGATGAGCATTCCTTGCCTTTCATTCCTTGGACTCAGAGACGAGAGCGGGTCTTGTCCTTGCCTGGACGTCCACAGATGACAGTCCTGTCCATAGGTACAGGCTAACAGAAGTGGAATAAAGATGAACGAGAATCGAAGATTGAATGTAGGGTATGTACTTGGTACTCAAGATTGTGAAATGATGGCACATATCACTTTTACTGTAAGGGCAAGCCACATATTAAAAATTCAGGACAGGCAGGGCAGCGAAATTGTCAATGCAGAATCTTTGGCTGTGTGCCCTGTCCATCCACCCAATGCCTATGAATGACAGTGCATCGTCAGAGAGATGAAAGAGTTTGTGAGGGTGGATTGATGGTGGTGGTGTTGTGGCTGTGTGCGATGGCTCGCACAACAAACGCCGAATATGTGACGTGTTGCTGCGTTTGGTTCGATTATACACGGTTTGTCCATACTGAAGTTGATCATCTGATGAAGTGACTACTTTAATACCGCGTTTTTTCAAACTGGACCTAAAGGAGCGTCACATATTCTCCTTTTTTTGCAGCCACCTGCAAAATTTTCCTTAATACAGTGTTTTTTCGTCTGCAAGCTGTAGAATACTGTAAATCAATTTAATTTGGGACGAAGTTATTTTGGGACACGGACCCGTTTTGGACATTTGGGACGCAATTTAATTTGGGACACAGAGGGTGTATCTCGACAGGATTTGAGACAATGGGACGTGCGCCCCATAACACTGACTGAGATTCTAGATTGCTGGCAAGCACTCATGCTGCGTGCCAGACCACGGCGGCCCAGTGGGCGTTCAATTGCGTCTAGCAGAGCGAGCGACCCATCCTTGCACTCTCAGTGCATCTGTGTCATGTCATGCGACATGTCAATATACTGCAGTTTGTGACCAGAGAGCGTAAGCTGGATCAGCCACTCCCAGTTCCACCCCCTACCCTCAGCTTCCCGAATCAATAAATCACTTCGCTACAACACGTTTTAATTGGGACCAATTAAATTTGGGACACTGAGGTCCTGTCCCAATTATCCCAAATTAAATTGCGTCCCAAAGTTTCATGATTCACAGTATGAACGGCACTTGTAGCTGCCTCGCATGAAAGTGCTGCTATGTTTCACAAACTGCTACCTGTTGTGGCACGCGTCGTCTGAGTAGATTGCAATGTGAGCCCCAGTTGCCACGTTCCATGGATAGCATGAACATCACGCTCTGATACACAACACAAATCATCATCAACCTTTCTTCTGTTGTTGAAGAAAAAAACAGTATCCATTGGATGCTCAACTTTTTGGTCCAGTGGATGGAAATTTATTCATGGATCTGTTGATCCGTGGATCTACCTTTGCATGGATAACCCTCCCCCCCATTCACCATCAATCGATGGGTTTCACTGTCAATGCAGACCACTTTCATTGACGGTGCCCTGAGAGATAGTAATTTTTGTGGCATAAACAGTAGCCTCATTGTGGGAAATTTGAATCAAAAATGTCAGAATCCATCAGAAAAGATACCTTGCACGCCTCCATAGGAGAAAAAGTGTCAACAAAATTTTAAACAAGTTCAGGACAAATTACAGAACATAACATTTGAAGCAGTGACTAAGAAAAATTGTTAAAAAATATGCAATTCTATCTCACCAACAGTCGATGAGGCAGATCCCATTGCGTCCGAAAGGCAGCCTGAATGGTCAAGACTTTGTTAGAACAACTGACTAAATTTTTAATAATTCAAATTGTTTTACAAATAGGTATATGCTGCCATTGGGGCACTGTTGCATGAGGAGCAATATTCTTTCAAACAATCGTTCTTACACTGTGAGTTGTGACCCAAACAAGTCGAGTGGGTGGCGCGGTATTATTGGCAGAGGCGCTGCTGAAAAAACAGGTGTTGCAGGAGAGGGCTACCAAGCAAAAGATTGCACGCACTCACCACGGGTCCTACGGTAACTGTGGCAGTATCACTTGGTCTTAAAGCTGGGGCAGAACGTATTGGCCTTCGCTGTTGGCTTACGCTTACCTAGTATGGTAACAGACAACCTTCTGTCCAGAAATATGTAGGTAGGACCTTGCTTAGGCCGTGTTGTAGTGCTTAGGCTTAAGCCAACCATACCTGTAACTGGGGGAGGGTACCCCCACTATTTTTCAACACCCCCCCCCCCCAACACCCGCCCGAATTTTCTCAACAAAATTTTCGCTCTGTCTAAAACAATCAAAGTGAGTAAATGTTGGTGTATTTCAGTGCTTTTCAGTGTTATATAACCATAAAACAGCTAAATAACACTGTTTGAACCCTCCAATAGTGTCCCTGGGTAAGGGGAAGTTGAAAGTATAGTGCCCCGGGGCACTATTGAATGATTCGCGGTATTTCAAACTCGCAATACACTGTGACACAGTTGCATAAACTGTTCGTTTGGCATTATTGGCTGCCGAAGTACATCAATGTTTACACTCACTGGGGTGTCCTGTCCAAGTAGCGGCAGTGTCACTCTCGATGTGGGCCGTCCGTATGCATCTACGCCAGCACCCCTTCTAACGTACTCATCTCGGCAGAAGAAGTTGTCAACTGGTACTCCATTCGACAGTGAGTGCAAAAGTGTGTATGACAAGAAGATCGTGGAATACACCGTCATGCTCAACATTTGTAGTCCAGATCAGGGGGACAAGATGTAGGTGCCAGTTGATACCATGCAACACATTGCGCAACATTGGAATGGCCACAGAGATGACTATCGAAACTTGCACCTTACAGTAATTTTTTAATGAAGATGGACGCCCACGCATTTAATACTACGCATCACAAGGTAAAATCTTATCCCCATCTTATGCATTTTGTGCGTGTCATCTTCGTCTTATTCCTACTCTTGTAACGAAACCAACGTAACCAAGATAACGGTAACTCACTCACTGTAACCCTTGCAATAAGTACAACGCACATGCGAACAGTCGGAGTTGTACAACGTATGTATGTATACATTGTACACCTCTGGATGACAACTACACATTGCGATTTGGGAGTTTGTTGTGGCTCTCGTTGCGCAATGCCCAGAACGTATGTGTGTATTTAGAGCTGTGCGACGCCGAGAGCGGCTCAACTCATTGCTACGCAACGCACAGCAGGGAATTCCAATGAACTCTACACTGTCTCGCACTGATCGCGCGCTTTTATTTTGAGCAGAGCGGTAGCTAACGAGAATATAGTAGCTTGAGTAGAACCATGCACATTTTGGTTCAACTCAACATGCTCACCAAAAATGCATGCATAGTTAACTTTCAAGCCCAATTTGTCCGAGACCCAACTTCTCTTCCAGCAATAAGCCAATAATAAATATAACAGAATTGCATTGCATTGCAAAATGCCACAAATCCTTGCTTTTGTCAGAAAAGCCAAATGTGCGCATTAAACGGGACGTGACTCCCAGGGGTGTCCCGCAGCTGAACACATCATTATCTCATTTATCAAACTAGAACACACCCCCTCCCCCATCCTTGAAGGTCGTGGGTCCAGCCAGTTTCGAGAATCAAGTTGAAAAAGTACAAGAACGGGACATGACTTTCAGACTCCCAGTCGCGGCCCACAGCGGCCCGCAACCCACGGCCTCAATTACCTAATTTTAACTGCATTGCCATTTACTGCGTGTCTGCCACTGTGTGACCGATGAGTGCATGCATTGTATTATGTACGTGCAGGTCGTGCAGGGCACAATTTTTGCCAGATGCATCCGTCATCCTCTTCAGTGCTTTCGACAGGCGCTGCTGTCAAAAATGGATTGCGGGAGCGCGAGTGGCTTCCAAACGAGTATTGAATCTTAGTTCTACTGGCTCCCGTCAACGCTCCTAGAATCCGCTCTTGTTAAGCAGGTTGGCCTTCTTGTCGTAGAAGGACACGTCGACGCCGTTTTTGCCGATCACCACCGCACCGAAGCCACCCCTGCCGAAGCCCAGACGGCCCACGATATTCTTGGCGCCATACGTGAAGACGATGTCTCGCTGGGGATGGTTTTCCCGGTTCAGAAGGACGAAGGCGCTAGACGCCATCCCTGCCACGACGTAACGAACGGTGTGCCCCTCTGCCGTGTGCTTGAGGTGCTGGAACGCGGTCAGCGGGTGGGACACGAGCAGACGCACGCACGCACGCACACACGCACGCACGCACACAAGCACGCACGCACGCACGCACGCACGCACGCACGCACGCACGCACGCACGCACGCACGCACGCACGCACGCGTCGCAAACCTGCAGATTATGATCGTGCCCGGACACGTAGAGCGTTGCCTTGTATTTGTGCAGCAACGGGTTGATCTGCTGCAGCAGCTGCACCGTGTTTCCGTGCCCTCCCACAGAGAAGATGGTGTGATGCGCAGCCACCACTTTGTAGTCGGCTCTGAACCCCGCGAGAAGGACAAATTGCAAGAAAATAAATTGTATAGTGCGACGGGTAATTGTGTCAACAAGTGAGTGGCAACACTGCGCAAGCGCAGAAAGAAAGACAATCGACAGAAATGGTGCCGCGGTCCGATGTGAGCGTTCAATACACACAAGTTCAATTTTTGTTGTTCATTTTAAATGCGGAGCTTACGGCGAGGTTCTCAGTGTCTCTTCGAGCCAGGCCAGCTGTTCCTGTCCCTTTTGATTCAAGATGGGGTCGGTGTCGACCATAATCATATGCACCGTAAAATCGCCCCGCTCAACTTTGACTAGAATACTGAAGTAGAAGTGGGGCAGAATCCTGAAATGGCGCTTCAGGGTTCGACCATTTTGCAATTTTGCGTACACAGTGTTGTTGTGTGCGCAGCACAGAAGCGCACGGAGTACAGCGTACGTACATAAACATGTAACTTCAAAAGTATGTGTACCTACCTACAGTATGTTGTATTCATAGGCGGATCAAATTTCGAAAATGATGACAAATGTAAGAACGGTTTGCTACATGTACATACATAGGTACATGTACAGACACATAGTAGAACGTGTGTTCTTACACTGTACCATCGTTCGCTTTTCTTCGAGTAGTCGATCTGCGCCTGTGCATTGCCATTGTGATCATGATTGCCCAGGCTGATCAACCAAGGCGTTCGCAGCTCTTGGTAGCCGTACACACGCTCGAACGTCCGCTGCAGTTGAGTCGGAGTGTGTGGGTGCGTGCGTGCGTCCGTGCGTGCGTGCGTGCGTGCGTGCGTGCGTGCGTGCGTGCGTGCGTGCGTGCGTGCGTGCGTGCGTACGTACGTACGTGCGTGCGTGCCGGCGCGCGCACCCTGAATCTCTTGTCGTTCACATCTTGTACACCCATGAAGTAGAAGTTGTCGCCGAGGGTCATTTGAAAGTGCGTCTTCAACTGTCCGGCCACCCTGGCAGCGGCCTTGGCAACGTCCTTTTGCACCTTGGTGTAAAATGGAAACACCGGAATGCCGCCAAAGTCACCCAAGAGCAGAAAGCGAAGCTCGGTGTCGGGAATGCTCGAGCAGTAGGTGTATGGAAGGGACCCGCATTTCAACGACTCTACAATATTAAGTTGATTAAGATGGCCCTCGATCTCCTTCTAAAGTCTGTTCCTTTACTCACCAATGTCAGCAGTGTGCACCATTGCAATCGCCGTGGCGAAAAGCAGCAGGGTGACTTTCTCGACCATTTTGGCCTACTTTGTGGATAACTATCGCTTGCAAGAGCTCGCAAATGTGACAGTTCCCGGCTTGTGTGCCTGACCGCCTGCAAGCAAGGGATTATGATTGTCGGTATGCCTATACTGCGTACGCTGGTCGTACTGTGCACCGTATGTTCATGTAGAGCCGACGTTCAGAGCATGCGTGCGGCTCATCGACAGTTTGCCACGGCCTAGAGACTTAGTCGTATCTTCAGCGCGACAATACACTGCGCAAACAGCCAATTAAGCTGAGAAAAGCGGATGAAAAGTCGTCGCGCGTGTGTTCCAGCATCTATATAGGTATACGAGCGACTTTTTCTGTGAGCATATGGCACGTCTGACATGTTCAGCAATTGTGTGGCACGGATTTTCGGCAAGATGGTGTGGATACCTTTAGGACGCATCAGTGCATTCCTATGTGCAGTGCAAAAAAGGCAAGGTCGTGTAGCATTTTGCAATGGAACAAAGAAGAAAATAGCGGGGCGTCGTATCATTGAAGCTTATGCGGCGGTTTCACCAATTCCAAAAGAATCGACACTGCTAAAGAATTCCAGGAAGTGAGCACCAGTCCAATCTGTGCCGAAGCACAGAAATTTCGAATGAAAAGGCAACAAATTCAAATGAAGTGCTTTTTGAAACGAGCTTGTTTATTTAAAAATAACTTGTACTGGTATGCTAAAAGTCATTGCAAAAGCAAATTACAACCAATTTTTATTGTTCTAGCGGAATGCAACGTTATTCAAACATCTCAAAGTTCGCAAAATGTGTCATAAAATGCCGCAAGCCACACATGACACAAATCCATTGCATGATATGCGAGAGGGAGAGCGCTGCACGCTCGCACGTGTAAAAAATACTGATGCCTCGTTCCAATCGTTTTCGGACAGGCAGAGGTTGAAAGCGTAATGCCCCTGGGGTGCTTTTGCAGGATTTACGACATGTACGCCAATCAAGGTCGCGTACCGCCTCCCCTCATCCAAACAGTTCACTTCAGCGTAGGGTGACCTTGTGCCACTCGTACGCGCGTGATCCTTCGCATGAATAAATAAACGGTTGTTGTGTGTGAGTGGGCGGGCGGTAGGGGAGCCGCACCGATTTCCAAGCCCCCTCGTTGATGCGACCCGTCCGCGGCGCGATTGAGGTCAGCGCTTGAAGGGCGCGCCGCTGCGTTTGTGGCGAAAAATCGTCTGCTGAGCGTCCCACTCCGCTCGCCCGGCCCGGTCGTTTTGTGTTTCTAGAGCGAAACACCCCCCCCCCCCACCCTCTGTTGCGCGACTGACAACCGTTCATCGTATACTCAAGGTCTTCTCTTTTGTCTATTTTTGGGATATTGTGGAAAATGTGGAAAATCTGTGTGACTATTGCTGCGGCTGCTGAAATGCTCGTCACAGCGGACTTGGGAGAATCGACACTTCCGGAGTATGGTATGTAAGTATAACGTCCGCTATACGCACGGTGTGCAGTGTTGAACAGGCACTGAAAACAACAGGAAAGAAAACAGCAACTCGAATGAAAATAAGGCGTGAATGGGTAACTGTGTGTATAGGTTGCTTCACTTTTTTTGTTTGTACTGCCAAAATTTGCATAAATACATAATGCAAAAACACAATTTGCATAATAAGCAATAAAACATCATCTGTAGGTAAGTGCAAAGCAAGTATTGGACTGGGTGCGGTCGGTCTGTATTACATACACTTCGAGTGAGTTTTGTAACTGTAGAAGGCAAACAAATACATAATTGTACAGGCATTTCACGACGCGTAGCAATGTTTCAAGCGTTTGTACTGTGCTTAAGAATTTAGACGAGGACTGCTTTGAAATTTTGGAGCGGTACCCCGGCTACAAGATTCCGCCGTCGTTGTTCAACAGCCAATTGGACACGATGATCGACGACAACGATCTCTTGCTCAACTGCTCCCTCAAATGCGCAGGTACACTGTTTGTTATGTAAAGGTTTTATTTTCAGTTCATTTCGAATAAGCTAACGAACAGGTACATTATTTGTCCATTTGGGAAAAGACAGTAATCAACTTTTGCACATTGTGAGGGAAGCTTCGACTTGACAATTTAGCGATCCCTGGGCATGTGCACACGTCACACGATGTGTACAATGTGTAAAATGTGTACGGGCGTAAAATATCAGCGATATTCAGTGACAAAATCCTGCGCCGCTTTCCACATCGAGTCCGCAGCTGGGCAGCCAATATGCAAATTGTTCGACCAATCGATAGCGACTTCTGAGGAAACGTTCTTCTCGACGCTGGTGCGGACCGACGACCCCAGCAGTGTCTTTCGGAAAAGTTGTCTCCAGGGTTAGCTGCAAAGTACATGTACAATATGGCGTGTGCGATGGATCACTGAAACAACTCTCAGAGCCGCTTCCCTGCGCCTCGTCCATGTGGCACTTCGACGTGCGTGTGGGCGAGTCGACGTTGGTGGAAGGCGGCGCGCCGGACGAGCTCTTGCGCTCTGTGTCGCTGGCCGACTGCCAGCGCGCCTGTCTGAGCCACGAGAGCTTCAAGTGCCGCGCCGCGCGCTACGACCGCACCCTGCGAGAGTGCCGCCTCGGCGTCGCCAACCGGAGGACGAGTGGGCACGCGAGACTGGTGGGAGAGACGGACGACGTGCTCTACTTGGAGAATCAGTGCGAGACGCCAGGTCCGTGCGGGTGTGTGGGAAAGGTGCACAGCAGACAGTAAACCTTGTACCTATGTAAACGAACGATTTTATCAAGTTCGAATAAAGGCCGGTTTATACTTCGTTAGCAGCGAACAGTGGACAAAAGCCAGCTAGCACGTTAGAATCTAGCACTGCTATTTCGTTCGCGCTCGCTACCGTAAAAGAGCAGCGCTCCGCACGGACCCCAGACCCTCAACGATGCGATTACACAAAGATGAGCGGAATTGAGGTGGATCAACTGCCATATCCGCATAGAAAGGTGAGCAGGTGGAATTGATTTCAAAATACACCAATGAAATTTGCCTACCGAGGTACGATTGCGGTACAATGACTAAAGAATTTGAATCCAGTGTGTCATCAGCGTGCCGACCGTTCAACTCAGGCTGAAATTTTTCCGTTCCCAAAGTGCTAACTTGTTCAAAATCGTGCCACCAAGAGGATTCTAGCATCGTTTCCATGCAGATCAAAGTCAGCCCTCCCTCCCTGGCGAAGTGCCGCGCTGAATGTGACGCCTTTGTCATATTCACGTGCCGAACATTCGCGTACAACGAGCGGACGGGCGAGTGTCTACTGTTGGCGGATGACGAGCTCTCACTGAGAGGTGTCTCATCGAATGTCAAAGAAGACAAACAGCGGCTTTTCGGAGAGCAGAAATCGGAGTGGCAACTGCAACAGAAGATGAACTGCTTTCGGGGTGGGCCACATTCGTGTCCATTGCATGAAATGCGTCACTTTTTGCGTGTACAGTTCAATACAGTGTAAAATTTATGCTTTAGAAATGCGAACTGTGTGTACAACTGATAAACTATGCACAGTTCAACAGTTGTACGTTTCCACTTCAACCCGCGTACAAACATTTTTACGCACTAATGACGCTACCGTACATACATACATACATTCAGCCGAAGTGGATTGTTCCAACTGGCCGAGAATGACCATCGAATTCTCCTTCGACCGAGAATTTTCCGGGAGGGGCTTTTCGGGGGCGGCAGATGCAGCATGCACAATGGATGTTGAGAAACAGATGGAATTTTCGCTGGACATTCCACTGATGGGAGACCCGGCCAACACATGCGCCGTGCGCAAAGTTGTAAGTTGCCACTCGTACAAAAAAACAAGAGTACGAGTCATTCATGGCTCGTACGCATTCCGACAGTTCACGGAATGCCGAGGGATTCGTTGCAGAACGCGACGACATTCGAGGCTCGCGCGACGCTTCAGTACCACGACCCCGTGCAGACGGCCATGGACCAGACGTTCAAGGCGTTCTGCTCCTACAGCGTCCAAGAGCAGCTCGTACACAGCGCCAACCCCCTGACCGTGAGGTCGGTTTTACCCAAAAAGTGTTGCAGATACAGTTGGGAATGCAGTGGAAATACATAGACGTTCTCTGTCAGGTCAACCGCCCTTTTGCTGCAGCGAAAGTTTCGTTGAAAATCCTCTGCACTAGACATTGTTATTTCCCAGAATTTTATAAACTCATACGGCGTTGTCGATGGGAGCGGTTTCCTACATGTATGTATGTACTTACCGTGCGCTGTACCAAACATCGCACGTATCGCCGTTCAAAATTCCTTTGCAAGAGCTTCAATGCTTCGATTGCGTTTCTAACGACCTTGTATGTACCAATGCAGAGACATCGGCGGTGTTGTGACACCCGGGGAGACGACATCCGGGGACGAACCAACAGAAGTTCCCAAAGTTCTGCTGAGAATTCTCAACGAGCGTGGGGACGCCGTGTCGACGGCCGAAGTGGGCCAGACCCTCTACGCGCAGGTGCTGCTCCAGCAGAGCAAGAGCGATGGTACGCACAGTTTCTAATTGTAGCTGGTGCGACGTAACCAAAGAGTTCAAGAGAAATGTGGTTCTGCAACGACGACCAAACGCATTCCAGATACACCCTATGGAATATTCGTGACCAACTGCGTGGCGACCATCGGCGCCGACTCGGACCAGGTGGCGCTCATCGATCAATCTGGGTGGGTGTGTGGCATTGGAATTACACTACACTACCTACATATAATTTGGACATCAATTTTACTGTGATTCAACCCTAGGTACATGTCTTGTTGCGTCATACAAAAGCACGATGTGCCGCAACAAGAGCCCCATGATGCCATGATGCCAGAAAGTCGTGTACCCACAGTTGTGCATTTTTCAGCTGCCCCGTGGACGCGGACTTGTTCGAGGGCTTCACACCGTCGGTGAAGGGCGGCGGCGCGGAGCTGCAGGCCGCCTTCAAGGGCTTCCGCTTCGAGAGCCGACAGCGCGTCCGTCTCCACTGCGACGTCAACCTCTGCTACGCCTTCTGCGAGCCAGTGCGTACGCCCCCTTTATGACCGCAATGGATAAACACAGTTTGCGCAGGTTTTGTTTGAATTGCTGTGCGCACTTGTTTTGCTGACAACGACTACTGTGCAAAATCAACCACAGTGTCTCCAGTGTCCAGTCCACACGATCAGTATTTTACTGCTGCAGTGTCGTCTGCAACTTCAGGTGCATTGCACGGACCGTCGCGGCACGAGGCAGCAGTCGTTTGGCAAGCGAAGGAGACGGCGATCCGTCATCAGTCGGAGAGAAAAGGTGAGCAGCGAACTGGAAGTTTCACTTGAGAAACTCATCGAAAAGATTGAGAGCAACGACGTTGAATCGAGCAAAGCTGAGAAAAGACAACAGACAACAGCGTGGAGCTGTTTGACAGGGACGATGATCTTTGTGACACTTCGCTCAATGTCGGCTGATTGACAACCATCTTTGTACGATATTTTCTGTTTTGTTCACTGGTTACTTGTTGGTGCACGTTACGTACAAGGTTTAAAGAAAGTTACCTACAAAGTATGTAGCAGAAAAGGCCAAGCTGATTCAGCGATCCAACGTGTACGCAGCAGCACAGTACGCGCGTTGGGTACAGCACAGTGCGTCACCACCACTAGCAATCGGGCGTTGAACTGTGTTCTGTTGTAGTGGTGGTGGTGGTCACTGTTTAGATAGATAGAGTAAACGAATACACGCACGCACGCAGACATGTACAGTACAGTGCCAGGTTTGTCACAGTCGAATCAGACGTCGTTGAAAGTCAGCGTCGCGGTGGTGGGCGTCCGGTCGGACGCGTCGCACTCTTGGCGCTGCTGTCCGGTCGGCATTCTGTCGACGCTCTCTCCGCTCGCCATCGCTTTCTGGAGGCCGCCGGAGCCCCTGTCGATGACGCTGAAGACGGCTGCAACGCCGCTCGCCGCCCTCTGCTCCCTCCTCAGACGACGCAGACAGCAGACGGTGGCCGTCGTGAGAATGGCGACAACTGCAAGCACCCCAAGGACGATGGCGCCCGCGAGCACCAGGGAACTGACGCCGCCGCCATTCAGAGCTTGTGCTGTAGAGGTGGTTGCAAAAGTGACAATGTTGTGGCGACATGCAATCTGATACATGCGTGCCATGTACATACTCATGCTTGATCCATTTGTACTCAATACAGCTTTGATAATGAACCACGGTAACAGAATTCCTCTTGCAACCACAGCCCAGTCGTGTTGCTGGCGTTGGTTAACATGGTGCTGTTTGGCATATCCGATGTTCCAAACTCAAGTGCACCAATGGTGCTGGAAACAAGGCTATAGTCTGCTTCAAACTTCTCAGTCTCTGCTGGCCTCTCGTCTGCCGCAGAGCTGCTCACAGAGTACGTCAATGGTGAAGGCCTGTTTTCGGACTCCTTTGGTGCTGGTGGTGCAGCTGTACTCATCTCAGTTGTAAAGGAGGGCTGTGCAGTAATCATGGTCACTGTAGCTGTGGTTCCAAACTCTTCTGTGGCAATTGGTGCGAGTGTCGAATTGGTGAGACTTGCAGCAGTCAGCTGTTCAACTGTCGACTGCCTCTCTTCACGAGGCCATGCTGTTGCACTCCAAGAGTGCGTGGGAGCCGACGTTGTCTGCCGTGAAACATTCTGTCCTGCAAGAATTCTCCTCATTGGGCTCACGTCCGAATAGACGGAGTTGCAGAAAGGAAAGTCACAGCAGCACTTCATGATCGTCGTATTGGCTTGGTCCTTCGTGGCACAGAACACTCGTCCGGTTCGGTGCCTCTCGACTGCCAGAGTCTCGTTGTGCACCATGTGCCAATCTCGTTTCAGGGGCAGAAACTCGCAGGCGTAATGGTGGCCAATCAGCACCACGCCCAGGTGCCCAGTGACACTTTCGGTCCAGCGAGGCCTGCCGTCGTCCAGTTGGTAGGCTCGCAGGTCGAACTGTGCGAGGCACCAGCGTGACTCGTCCGCGCGCACTTGCACTGGCAGGATCTCCGCGAAAAAGCACGTCCGGAACTTGTCCTCGTCGTCGTCGGCGGTACCCAGCAGTCCGCGCGCGCGTTCCACCGCCACTTCCGTGGGGCCGATGCAGAAGTCGGTGTCGTTGCAGCAGCAGACGACCGTGCCCGAGCCCTGGGCCGCACTTTGATTCCGACTCGTGGTGCAGCTGATGCTGGCGCCGGCGAGCTGGCAGTGCTGACTGGAGCCGTTGGTGGGCAGCACCAGCAAGCGCGACTGGAGGAATTGCTCCAGCGGTCGCAGCTCCAGCACCACCGCGCAGTGGGAGTCGACTTCGGCGCCACTATCCGCAGTCTCCATCGAGTCGAAGTCAAAGTAGCCCACACGCTGCACCGATCTGAAGCGGATTCCGCGAGCTTCTTTGTTCATTTTTTTGCTTTGTTTTTGAGTTTACAAATTACCGTAAATTCTCCTATGGAATCATAGTGAACAAACGAGGTTTAAAGATGACTTGAAAACATTTTTTTTTGCAAATTTTAACTGAACCAAGTGTTGCTCACATGCCCGCTCACCTAAATGGAAAGTCTCCCTTCCAGCATCGCAGCGACTCGCCGGCGCGTATAAGCAGACCAACAACCAGCACGTTTACAAGCATCGTAAAAGTGCGCAAAGAAATGAGTTTCGTTAAACAATTTTTTAATGACTAATACCAATTGCAGCAGTCGGTCGACTCGGTGCTTTAGAGCAGAGATTGGCACGAGTTGCATTGCATCGACGTATATGTTCATGTCATAGGTACAATGTACTAGAATGCGGCTATTGCAATGCGCTGTACAATACAGTCTGTATTTTTCAGTTCAATGTTCACAAATGTTCTAAAGCCACGCAAGAAGCCAAGCAACCACTCTACCGTATCCCTTCTGCTTCCTCATATCCCACGAACTCAATCTGCTATAGCATATCCATAGTCGACAACGGCTATAGCCACTGTCAACTGAACAACTGAACTACAAGCATAGTACTTCAACTGGTTTACAACTGGTTCGGCTCGGAAAAGTCACACTTGCAAGAACGGTGCCAGGTGTGACCAGCCAATCACTCAGTGGAGGCTGTTGCCCTTGTCTCCCTTCGGACCCTTGTCTCCGTCCTCGCCCTTCGGCCCTGGGGCGCCATGGGCACCCTTTATGCCTGTCACTCCTTTGAGGCCGGCGAGTCCAGGCAGTCCTGAAATTGCAGTCAATCTTTTCAGCAATGTGAATTCCAATAGTGTACAATGGCCAATGTAGACGGTTTATTTCAGAAGGTGTTGAAAAACTCCGATCGGAGGTATCGTATCGCGATCAGAGATACCGTACTCGTGTAACAAAAACTTCTTTTACATACGAAGTTGTTGGTTGTTGTTGTTGGATTAGGGACAACGCTAGGAGGCCGTCAATGGTCCATGTAGCATACCCATATCCATGACGCCTTCCTGTCCAGAGCAGGCAATCAGCCAAAGACATTCGGAAGAGCGCCATCTACAATCTAGGGCAGCGATGGCACGAGACGATCCATCGAAGGGAAGTCCTCGGTCTAATGGGTCCATCAAGAATCGAACTCAGGACCTTGCGCGCAAGAGGCCGATTCCTTACCACTAGGCCATGCGCTGCCCTTACATACGAAGTGCCTCCGCCCTCATGATATGCGTTCCTTCCTTCGCCAGCCCCCACCGCCCACTCTCCACCCCGCAAATAATAAGCGCCACACGAAGACGCCTTCCCGAGTGAGTGTGTAAACAGGGCTACGACCACATTCACATAGAAGCATGCACAAAAACGCATAGCAGCTGCTGTACCAGGGTTTCCTTTAGCACCCTCCGCACCATCCGATCCCGGTAGCCCCGCCGCCCCGCGATACGCAGGCGCCCCTGAAATGAAATGACCGACGTTTCACGCACGCACACACGCACAACGCAACGCCATTACCTGGAGGACCTACTACGCCATATGCTCCCTTTCTGCCTCGCTCTCCTAAACAGGATTGGTGCTCTGTTGGTGTTGTGTTGTGTTCCTCTAGCGAAAAGAAATAGCACTACCGTGTCGATACTGTAGCTGCGAATTGACTCGATTACACCAAGCAAGGCACCGTATGTATAAGAAAACAAGCGCGTACAGTACCGCACGAGCTAATCATCTAACTTTGAAATGAATTGGATTGAATGCCTCAGCCGACATACGGTTGTTGTTGTTGTTGGTTTGGGGGCGACTCTAGGAAGCCTTTGAAAGGCCCATTTAGAATACCCCAAAGCAACGTTCACTCTTAGAGCTCCTCGAAGCGTCCAGAGGCATGGCACAGCCCCAGGACATCTTTTAGAGAGAGCTCTCGAATCTGCTGGGGAGTGGCGTACGCCATTCCCCACAGTCTGAGGCGCAACACCGCGAGGGCGTCGCACTGCCCTAGGAAGTGAAGACACGTTTCGTCCTCCACCCCGCACTTGAGACACACTTGGCTGTCGGCGAGGCCGATGCGCCGAAAGTGCGCATTGAGATAGTGGCCTGAAAGCACACCGCACACTACACGTGCCACTGCACGCGGCAGCTTGAGAACTCTCCTGGACAGGTCCTTTGACGGGCCCGCGATCAGTTCCTTGGCCTGTCGGCAAGACTGGAGAGCATCCCAGCGGAGGCGGTGCTCTCTGCGTCTCCAGGCGTCGAGTTGCTGATGGACTAAGGCCGGACTGACGGCGAGCGCCGGCTCCGGACCTACAAACGGCGTCAGCGATCCGGCACGAGCCAGAGCGTCGGCGCGTTCGTTTCCTGCAACCCCTGAGTGTCCTGGAACCCAGAACAGTTGAATGCTCCGAGCACGAATAGCGTTGAGCGCATTTCTGCACTCCCGTACAAGACGAGAGCTCGTCTTGTAATGGAACTAATGGCCAGGAGGGCGGCGCGACTATCAGAGAAAATCGCGACGTCCTCCTCGCCAACCTCCAGCCCCGCCAGATGCTGGGCAGCGTAGCTGATGGCCAAAACTTCCGCCTGAAAGACGGTTGCACTTCTACCAAGCGGTATCGATTGCTCCACGTTCAGAGACGGAATGTACACGCCGGCGCCGACGCCAGCGCGACGAATGCTTGAGCCGTCAGTGTAGCAAGCCACAGCGGCCATCGTCGTCTCTGGCGGCCGCCCAGCCGCCCACTCTTGCCGCGAGTGAACCTTAATGGAAAAGTCCATCTCAAAACTAAACTCAGGACCGATAGAGTCGGCCCTGAGTGCAGCTGCGGGCGCGGCAGCGAGTAGTTGCCCCTCGATGAGCGAGTGTGGACCGACATACGGTAGACAGTGTTCTCCACAGCAAATTTGCAACCTTTCGCTCCCATGCTCCCGGGCACGCCATTTTCCTTGATGCTCTTTAGACGATTCACCTTCTCGTTTATCTGTCTGAAATCGCAACGCAACTGAAGCGACAATAACTCCAATTCTCTGCAGTCAGCATTGGGTGGTACCAACCTAAGGTAGACGTGTTGCACGATTTTATTGTGCACAGTAGCGCTCCGCCCATTGCACCTACACTGCAACAGCTCTGCGACACTGCTCAGATTATAACTGTTGGTGTCACCACGATACGCGGCACGAACAAACGGTGGGTCGAATTGTGCAGAAGTTTGCAGGGGTATGTCGAATGCTGGTATGGAGCGTTGCCGAGAAATTCGATTTGATTTTGTCAATCCGATGTGAAGTTATGGCGGTGTCTTAGCCAACGTTCTTTCAGCGACCAAGCAATAAATGATGCAAGTAGCACCTGAGTTGTTGGCTCAGTAGCTCCATTTCCTCTGTGAGTTGGTCGACCCTTTCAAGTAGCTTCTCATCGCTTGCTCCACACACTTGTTGGCCGCCAAGTGCTGTCAACAAGAGAGCAGTCGCCGTCAGTTGAACTCCTCGCATCACTGTTGTTCTTTATTGCTTTGTCGGAACTACTGAACGACTCGCACCACAGCAAAGAATACTACAACGGTAGCGGTGAACACGCACCGACTGTTGGTAAGCTGTGTGCGGATCCAGTTACATGCCGCAAACCGTACCACCTTAGCGTGCAATAAACGCAACTACTAACAATACTACAACATAAAAACTGCTCTGTATGGACCGAAAATTACAGCGAGTATTGTAGGAACAACCTTCACTTCACTTCAAGTCACCCTTCGGCATCCCAGATTTAGAGTTTACAACAACACACCTTATACAACTTGGACTGCCGGACACCTAGCACCACCATCATGCGCCGGTTTAGCATTGATCACACGTGTATTTTAAACAGAAAAATAGAAATCAGACTTTTAGGCAGGCCATCATCATAGGTTCCTATTAGAACAATGCGCATAATATGCGAATACATTCACACAAATATAAAATGCATCATAGACAGCTAATAGAAAATAAATCAAAGCCGCGTGAAATTGATTTGATCGTAGTTCATCGACAATAGCATTCTGTCTGTGGTTGGGCGTGCGTGCGCATGCGTCTCTCATTCAGTCATTCCATACGCTTCCTTCTCTCCAAAGCGGTCTCAAAACAAAAGCCGTGACAATACGCAAACAACTCCTTCCTAGCTGCAGCCTACAAATCTTGGGCCAGACTGGGACCTATTGAGACTTCAAAGTGTCAGCCAGTTTACACCTTCAACTCTGCTTGCCCACCCAGAGCACGCGGCGACAGTTGGAGCTGCCGCATCGACACCAAAACACGCGCCCTCCGCGCGCCTCCAGCTCTTTGGCTTTCGCTTCGGAAATCTCTAGAAATAAAAAGAATGACGAACATTGCCCTGGGACCCGTTATACAAATAACGGTTTTAACCTGTAAGTTTACCAACTTGTCAATAGTTAAGTTGAAATGAATACAACTGCGCCTCAGCCACACCCCACCCAACAATCAAACGGTACGTCACCATCCGAATGTCATTAGGTGAAACGCGACCCATGCCATGCCAGATACAGGTCCATGCCCCGTCGAAAGAATGGTAGGAAAACTCAAAAATGCGCTCCAACCGAGGAAAGCCCATTTAGAGAGTGTAGATAGAGCGCTGTAGCCAGTGGCTGCTGTTCCAATACTCACGTCGCTCAGGGGCCATGAGGTTGTAGTCGACGCTGAGCTGCGTGTGCGCCTCGATGTCGCGACTGGCGAAGAGCGCGACCGTGGGACTGTGCGGGTCCTGACACTCCGTCCACACGAGCAGCGACGTGAGGTTCGGCTCGCACTGCACTGCGCACAGTGCACTTTGTGCGAGGCATATGCGAGTATGGTGTAGTGGTTAGCATACAGGACCGGTATTCCTGAGACCTGGGTTCAAATCCCAGCACTGCAATCGCCTCTTTTCCACAAGTCTTCAATTGAGTGTATGCGAGTGTGAGCGTGCTTGCGTGCCTCGTACCCATAGATGGGCACGCTCAAGTGCTCAGCCCGGAAATTTTTGGGCTGGCTGCGAAGTCCCTCCATCCCCTCCCCATATCTCCACATCTTCTCGTTGGGTTGCTTCAGGGTAAAGTGCACTTCAAAAAATTTAAAATAGTTTTGCTATCATTGTTGTGAACTTAGATGAAGTTCAAGTAAGTGCAGACTTTGACGAGGAAACTAAAAAAAAGGTTGTCAGAATTGTCCAAAAAGTGCTAAAATGAGGCAAAAACGACACTTTTAGTGCGTTTAAACCAGAGGTGTAACTGGGGGAGGGCTGGGTAAATCCGGGATTTTTCAAAAGTCAATGGGGGTCACCTGCACGGCCAAATTTGATACAATTTCTCGTTTTCCGGTTTCAATAATGACTTAGAAAATGCTTTGTGTATGCTGAAAACACAAAACACATAATTTGGTGAATTTTTGGACAAAAACACGCTTGAAAGACTCCAAAATGGTCTGTAGGTGCGTAAAATACAGCGCCGCAGGCGAAATTTTTGATATTTAGACAACAAATACACACATTCAGCCATAGGGGTAACCAACCTGCAGTCAGTGCAGGTTTTGACTAAAGCTGGGGGTGGTGATCCTACTTTTTGCGCAGGATTGACCAAAGCTGGGGAGGGGTGACCCCTACCTACAGCCTACTCAGTTACACCTATGGCTTAAACCCCATAAATCTACTTAAAAAGCAACCTGGATGAGCTAAATAACCTTAATCAGCATTGGGGATTGTTTAAAGCAGTGATGTAGCCAGTATTTGGTTTTGCGAGGGGCAAAGAAAGATGTTTAGAGGAGGCGCTGAAACATGATTTTTGGTCCTAATTTGGTAGAGCTGCAGGCAATTGTTGTGCTAATTCGACCGAAAAAACGCATAGAGCAATGAAAATGCATTCTTTGCCAGAAAAAAAGCGCCGAAATTCTGCACATTCTGCAACAAAAATTCTCCTTAGAAACCTCAAGTATATCGTTTGACCAGCGTTTGACCGGAAAAACCAGCACCACAGACAATTTTTTTGCAAAGTCTACAGCAACATGCCCTTTAGACTTTAGAGGCCACAAACACCAACTTTGTTGAGAACATTTAATAAAAAACTCCTACAAATATACAATGTGAGCTCCATAGTTAGATGCATTCTCTCAAAAGTCCACCAATTTCTACAGCTATGATATCAGGTCTTCCTTATAGGATGACCTAATAGGATGACTTCGCAGCAGTTCCCCAATGTTGCAACTGCGAAGTCATTCCATTCACTATGGACTTTACAGTGCAAAATGCATGCTGACTTCAAGCTTTCAGCAAAATGCGAGCTTCCTCTGACCAATTAGAGACTTCGTAGTGTGAAATAGGCTAATAAAGGTTCAGCAAAGTCTCTCAGTTTTGTCCTCACAAATATAGTCTGTGCACTGGCCTGCAAGGGAGCTGTAGACTTTGCAGCTGTGAAGTCCTCACATTTTTTGCCATGGCGAAGTCCTTTCTGTTGGAAACTGTGTAGCTCTCAGTTGCGTACATACATTGTACGAGTGCAGTCTACGCTGTTCTTACTGTAGGCGTGACCCAGACCTCAGTTTGAATATGGGCGCGCATCTGTTGTAAAGGGTAGGGAAGCGGCGTCTGTTCTATTGTTCTGTGGCGTGGCCTGCGACGAGCGTCCACTCCGTCGCTCCGTCTCTCTCTCTCTCTAACTGTTCTCTGCGTTTCCGCACCAAATATAACCAACAGGTTATGGGCCCAGTCCACGCTTAGTTGGACCACCGAAGCTGTTGGCGAGTCGTGACCTTGGGAAGAAAGGTGTGGGCTCCGCAGTCGAGGTGGTGCCAATCTTGTGCGCGTGATTCTGGTGCAGTGAAACCGAAAGGGAAACATGGCCTCCGTCGGCAGCAGCAAGCTGGCTATCGACAGACTCGACGGCAGCAACTGGCCGGTCTGGAAGTTCCAGATGCAGCATCTTCTGCTGTCCCATGGGCTTTGGGGACACGTCGAGGGATCAGAGGCGCGGCCAGAGCCGGGAGCACCGGCAGCAGAGACTGCCGCTTTTGAGAAGCAGCAGCAGATGGCCATGACGACGCTGGTCATGGCTCTGGACAGCAGCGTCATCTACCTGGTGACGACGTGCAAGACGCCGGCAGAGATTTGGTCGACCCTCAAGTCGCAGTTCGAGAGCAGCTCTCTCTGCAGCAAGCTGTTTCTCAAGAAGAAGTTCTTCACGATGCGGATGAGGGAGGGCGCGTCTGTCAAGGAGCACCTCAAGGGCATGAAGGAGGTGACGGACAGTCTGGCGTCGATCGGCTCAAGGATCGAAGAGGAGGAGCAGGTGATTGCTCTCCTGATCAGTCTTCCGGCAAGCTACAGCATGCTGGTGACGGCATTGGAGGCGAAGGGGGACGACCTGAGTCTCGCCTTTCTCCATCAGTCGCTGCTCAACGAGGAGCAGAAGAGGCGTCAGACGGGCGCTAAGGGAGTCGGCAGTAGCACGTTGGTCGACGACGAGGCTGCGTTGAGACTCGACGCGCGACCGCTACGGACATTTGGCGGAACGTGCTGGAACTGTGGCAAAAGCGGCCACAAATCGACGGCCTGCAAGAGCAAGAGTCTCAAGAAGCCGCCGATGACTGGCAGCAACAGATGGCGGACGCGGCGCGCTCCGCACAGCGCAAATCCAGCAGAGACGTCGCAGAGGGACGACGACGACTGTGGAGAGGACGCGTCTCTCTCAGTGTCGACCGCGCTGGCGGCCACGGAAGGTGGTCCGGGACGCTGGATAGTCGACTCGGGCGCGTCTCGTCACATGACTGCTGACCAAGGACTCCTGCAGAACTATCGAGAGTTCGACGTTCCGCAGCCGGTCAGCCTGGGAGATGGGCGCAAGGTCGACGCGCTTGGATCGGGCATCGTCAGAGTCACCATGGGACTGCATGGTGGCAAGCGCCTGAGGACGGCGATGACGGGTGTCCTTTTGGTTCCCAAGCTCGCCTGCAATCTATTCAGTGTGCGCGCAGCCACGCTGAAAGGAAAAGTGGTGCAGTTCGAGCAAAGACGTTGCCTCATCAAGGGCGCCAATGGCAAGCTACTGGGACAGGGTAGCATGTCCGGGAGGATGTATCAACTGAACTGTCATGCTGAGGCGCCGACCCATTGCGGAAAGGAAGAGCAAGCGCTGGCCGCTAGGTGCGACGACAAACTGGAGCTGTGGCACCAGCGCTTGGGCCATCTCAACGAGGCTCACCTGAAGAGCGCCATGAATGGAGAGCGCATGCTGGGCGTCGCCGAAGCTGGCAGCGGGCATTTGCCGTTCTGTGAAGGCTGCGTCGAAGGCAAATTGGCGCGCCGTCCCTTCAAGTCGCTGGGCGAGATCCGCTCGACGCGGAAGCTGCAGTTGGTGCACTCGGACGTTTGCGGCCCAATGCAGACGCAAAGCATTGGCGGCCACCGCTACTTTGTCACCTTTACGGACGACTACAGCCGTGTCTGCAAAATGTACTTGCTGCGACAGAAGTCAGAAGTGCTGATCCGCTTCAAGGAGTTCATGGCGATGGCCACGAATGAGGAGGGCCACCGGGGGGGGGGGGGGGGTTTTTGTTTTTTTTCTTTGGGGGTTCCGAATTGGGACCTTGCGCACTGACAATGGTGGAGAATACGACTCCGACGAGTTTGCTGCCTTTCTACGTGCCGAGGGCATTCAACATGAAAGGTCAGTGGCGCACTGTCCGCAGCAGAACGGAGTCGCTGAGCGTTTGAACCGAACGCTGGTGGAGTCGGCGCGCTCCATGCTGTCACACGCCGGATTGAGCAAGAAGTACTGGGCAGAGGCAGTGAACTGCGCCTGTTTCATTCGAAATCGCGTGCCGACCACGACCACTGGCTGCACGCCCTACGAGCGCTGGTATGGACGAAAGCCAGATGTCTCTCGTCTACGCGTCTTCGGGTGCATTGGCTACGCGCATGTAGCTGATTCGCAGCGGCAGAAGCTGGACCCAAAGGCGACGAAAGTTCGCCTGCTCGGCTACGCGCAAAACCAAAAAGGCTACAGGGTGCAGAGCCTGGTGAATGGCAAGGTCTACGTGCGCCGCGACGTGGTCTTCAATGAGAAAGACTTTGGCCAGCCCCTGCAGTGGGAGTCGTCCCAGTCGCCAGAGCAGCTGGAGAGGGTCAGCAGACCAGGTCAAGAGTGGGAGGTGTCGATCGAAGACGAGCCGCCCAAGGACCAGCCGCCAGAACCAGAGATTCCTGAGGCAGTGGGAGTCAAGCGGCGCTCTCAGCGAGCGAACAAGGGGCAACCACCACTGCGATATGGTGAAGACGACCGCGCCGACGTGGCGCGGCACGTGGCCTTCAGTGCTGGCGTCCCCGAGCCTGGGACGCTGCAGGAGGCGCTAAAAGGAGACAATGCAGAGAAGTGGAGGGCCGCAGCCGACGCCGAAATACAGTCGCTGAAGGACAACGACACTTGGGAGCTGGTGACGCTTCCATCGGGCCGCCAGCCACTCTCCAGCAAGTGGGTCTTCAAGGTGAAGAGGAACGAGAAAGGCGAGATCGACCGCTACAAGGGCAGACTGGTGGCGCGGGGATTCGCCCAGCGCCACGGGGTCGACTACGAGGAGAGCTTTGCCCCTGTCGTCCGATTCGACACCATCCGAGCTCTACTGGCACATGCTGTGGAGAAGGGATTACACGTCCATCAGATGGACGTTGAAAAAACACGCCATCATATGGACGTTCGAGACAGCCTTCCTCAATGGCGAGCTCGAGGAGGAAGTCTTCATGCAGCAGCCAGAGGGCTACGCAGTTCCAGGAAAGGAGGAACTGGTGTGTCGGCTGAAGAAGAGCCTCTACGGACTGAAGCAGTCGCCTCGCTGCTGGAACAAGGCATTTCGTGAGTACATGGAGTCTCAAGGGTTTGTCCAGGGCATGGCCGACGCTTGCGTGTATGTGCGGGGTGACACGATCGTGGCCGTGTACGTTGACGATCTGATCCTATTGGCTCCGACAATGATGGAGATGGACAACGTCAAGTCCAACCTGGCGGACAGGTTCCACATGAAGGATCTGGGCCCGCTGCACTACATTCTGGGCATCAGTGTGATCCAGGAGGCGGGCGAGATCAAGATCAACCAGCAGCAGTACCTTTGCGAACTGCTGGAAGGGTTTGGGCTGTCGAACGCGAATCCAGTTGGAACTCTGGCAGATCAAAACGTTCGTCTTGTGGCCGACGACGGTCACAGCAAGGCAGTCGACCCGTCTCATTACCAGTCACTGGTGGGAAGCCTGATCTACGCGGCAGTGGCAACGCGTCCTGACATCGCCCAGGCTGTGAGTGCACTCTCTCAATTCAACGCAATGCCAACTGAGGCACATCTGACAGCGGCAAAGAGAGTGCTTCGCTATCTGAAGGGGACAATGCAGTTGTCCCTCACCTACAGTCGCCAAGACAAAAATGGCAGACGTAGCGCTGTCGGCTACTCTGACGCAGACTGGGCTGGAGATTGCGACAGTCGTCGGTCAACGACTGGCAGCTGTTTCTTGGCATCGGGAGCAGCCATCACGTGGCTCAGCCAGCGCCAGCCGGCAGTGGCGCTGTCAACAGCGGAAGCCGAATACGTGGCGTTGTGCGCCACCACTCAAACGGCGATCTGGCTGCGGCGTCTCGACCACGACTTGGGCAAGAAGACGACGGATGGCACCCTGATCTACGAGGATAATCAGGGAGCCATAGCGATGGCGAAGAATCCCGTCAGTCACCGCCACACAAAGCACATCGACATCAAGTTCCACTTCGTGCGAGAGAAGGTCAGCGACGGCACCGTCGTCCTCAACTACTGCTGCACGCAGGAGATGATCGCCGACATCCTGACGAAGGCGATATCGCGACAACAGTTCGACTACCTGCGCAACAAACTGGGACTACATTGAATTGTGTAGTTCAATGTACAAGCGTGGGTACAATGTAGCTAGAGAACAACTGTCAGCTAAGTGGGAGTGTTGGAAACTGTGTAGCTCTCAGTTGCGTACATACATTGTACGAGTGCAGTCTACGCTGTTCTTACTGTAGGCGTGACCCAGACCTCAGTTTGAATATGGGCGCGCATCTGTTGTAAAGGGTAGGGAAGCGGCGTCTGTTCTATTGTTCTGTGGCGTGGCCTGCGACGAGCGTCCACTCCGTCGCTCCGTCTCTCTCTCTCTCTAACTGTTCTCTGCGTTTCCGCACCAAATATAACCAACACTTTCATCTACCAGAGGACTTCGCAGGCCCTCCCCGCGCTTTGCACTGCGAAGTCCTCCAATTTTTTGCTGCGAAGTGCGAAGTCCTCCAAGATTTCAGCCCGGAAATTTCCGGGCTGGGACCGGGCTGTGCCCCTCTATGCTCGTACCACTCCACCCCCCCCCCCCCTCAGTATCCACTCACGGAATGATTGAGAAAGCGGCTCTCGTTGCCGTGGAAGCGAAAGTCGAGCGCGTAGTCTGGCGGCGCTGCGTGGTAGTTGAGGTCGAAGAGGTACGCCGCCGCCTCCACCTCCACGCGCGCCGACCGCCGACGCGCCTCCGCCGCCGCCACGCGCTGCAACGACCGCCTACGCGTCCATACGACTTTTGAAACAAACCAAACTAGCCGTGCCGCGGCATACCTGTAATCGGGTCTGGAAGAGAGGAGGGGGGGGGGGGGGGGTAAATGGCCGAATTCTGGGGGTGGGGGGTCTCGGAGCAAAAAGTGGGGGGTAACCAACCATTTTTTTAATTATCGATTTTGAAAACAAATCGAATCGAATTATACTGGTACTTTTGCTCAAAAATAGGTATATGTAAATAAGGTCTAAATAGTGCAGCGCTACTTGCAGTTTTGGCATTTCGCTTTTGAAAAACTACACCACCTTTGGCAACACATTTGCGATCCGCTTCGACAGCCACAGAGCACTTAAAAGAAGGCCGCAATACTCCAATGAGACGCCGATTCGTACCAAGTTGATCTGATCAGGGCTTTCAAAAAATTGTCGAGTTACAAGTTTCAAGGAGAACGCTCGAACAAAGTTAGCTGGAACGCACGGATTCATTCGGAGGTTCAGTGTGTGTGTGTGTGCGTGTGTGTGTGTGTGTGTGTGTGTGTGCGTGTGCGCGCGCGTGTGTGTGTGCGTGTGCGTGTGTGTGTGTGTGTGCGTGTGCGTGTGCGTGTGTGTGTGTGTGTGTGTGTGTGTGGAGGCTGCAGCTCACCTCGCCCGCGTACGTGGTGACAAAGGAGCCCTTCTTGATGTGCTGTCGCGTCTTGAGGCCCCAGCCCATGCGCTTCGTCCTGTAGATGCACAGCGACACCGTCCGGCCGCGCTGCACGACGCGGTTGGGACACGCGTCGCGCTCCCGACTGGCGCAGCCACAGCTGAACCGCCACAAATGAACGAGATGGTGGCTGGGAGTGGTGGTGACTGACAACGCAACGTCAATGTTAATAGAACCTTCTAGGGTTGCGTAAAAAAATATGTACAATACAACGTACAACGCAGAACGAGCAGATACATGGTTAGGAACTACCTATACAATTTCAGTGCAAATTTGGCCAAAACTTGGCGCTCAAAATGGCTTTCTTCCAGTCCAGCATTCACTGCTACGCACACACCATTGTTTGAACATACTGTGTTCAGTTGTTCATCAAGGTAACAAATGCAAATCAATTGAGCGTGATGATACGATAATGAGCAGATATACCTGGAGTTGCATTCGTAGATGGGCTCGACCTGTTCGGCATTGGGGTCGATCTGCAGCCGACCGTCAGGGTCGTAGGCCAACGCCGACTGGCCGCACAGCGCGGGACAACAGCCCCCGTCGCTACGCCCCGCCGCCGACTCTGCAGCGTCGCTGGTCCGGGGCACGCAATTCCTAGGGGGAACGCGACGTTGTGAGATCAGAACGGGGTGATGACCGTCCACGGACCATAGGTGGGGTCAGGGGGCGGGCACCCTCCACTCAGACCATAGCCGTCTCGCTTTTTTGCGGAGCAAACCCCTCCCTGTCCAGCGTCCATCGGCATCCCAGATAAATTACGGGAAGCCAGGAAGCAGGATAAATTCTCTATATTAAAAAAATAGGGTAAAGTTGCGTGTTTTTACAAAAAAAAACAGACGCAAAAAAAAACACGTAACCTTATCTAGCTGGAAAGGGCGTTTCCCGGGAACATTCAGGCTTGGTAATCGCCAGGAGGGTGGGGGGGGGAGGTCAGACCCAAAAAAGCCGGGTGGACCAATGCCAGTCCTTCCCCTTCCTTTACCCTCCCCCTCCTTAACTGAACTTATGTCCCCGTATTTTTCTAAGGTTTTCTACACAAAATGATCCTTTTCAGTGTTTTTCAGTGTTTTCGATCGTAATTCGTAAAACAGCAGAATAGCGCTATTCAGAGACCGTAGTTTGACCCATTCCCACAGATTGAGAAAAAAACGAGGCTATATGTATGCCCATGACCTACGCCAACAAACTGGCTCGTACACACACACACACACACACACACACACACACACACACACACACACACACACACACACACACACACACACACACACACACACACACACACACGCGCGCGCACGCACGCACGCACGCACACACACTCTGACGATCAGGCATGGACTCAGAGATGGACATAGGGAGGAGACCTGGCGCAGTCTGTGCCTCCCTTGCAGGTGCAGGACTCTAGGGAGTGTTCAAAGACGTGGTCCTTGGGCAGGACCATGTGGGGCGCGTAGGAGAAGCCGCTGGGAGGCAGCTCGAAGTCCACGCGATTCTCCACGGTGATCTCGGGAGCGTTCTTGAAAAACTGCGCCACTTTCAGGTTGAATTCCGCAGCCCACTCCGACAGCGCCCTCGAATGCGCCAATTTCACCGCCTTCGCGTCCACTTCGAAACGGACGCGGAACTGAAAAGAAATGGGTGAACAGGAGAAGAGGAACTATCAGGGTGTACGCGTCAGCGTACCCTAATATGGGACCACTTGTTCAGTGCTATATGTACTCACTGATGGAATACAACCACTGATGCTGTGCGTGCCACACCTGTAGAAGGGTCTGTGGCTCATATGTGTAACCATACCTGTAACTGGGGGGGGGGGCTACCACCCACCCACTATTTTTTAGCAACCCCCCCTCCCCGCAGAATTTTCCCAAGGGATTTTTACTCTGTCTAAAATGATAAAAGTGAGTAAATGTTGGTGTATTTCAGTGCTTTTCAGTGTTATATGACCAAAAAACAGCTAACTAACACTGTTTAGACGCTATTTATACCCATTTTTGACCAAAAAGTACCAGTGTAATTGAAAGAATGGCCAGCTACCCCCCACTTTTTGCTCCAGACACCCCCCCCCCAGAATTCGGCCGTTTCCCCCCCCCCCCCCTCCACTCTTCCAGACCCGTTTACAGGTATGGGTGTAACTGGGTAGGGTGTAGGTATTTATTGTCCAAATATCAAAAAATTCGCCTGCAGCACTGTATTTTACGCACCTATAGAGGAGTCTTTCGAGCGCTTTTTTGGTCAAAAATTCACCAAATTTTGCCTGCGGCGCTGTGTTTTCCGCATACATAAAACGTTTTCTAGGTCATTACTGAGGCTGGAAAACGAGAAATTGTATCAAATTTGGCCGTGGAGGTCACGCCGAAATGAAAAATCCGAGATTCACCCCCCCCCCTAGCTTCGATGGTCAGTTACACCTTTGCTCCAGCTGAGTGAGGGAGGAGGGGGGGGGGGGGAGTAACAAATGGAATTTGGGGAGTTCTGGGGACCGCCCACCAAACCAAACCGACCAACGCACCACATCTTTCTTCTTGGCTATTTCGAGCGCGTCCAACACGCTAAAGGCGCCTCCGTAGAAGCCGCTGAGCCTTTCGCGAAGGCAGCTCGCGATTTCCTCTCTGCTTTTGCCAAGAAGACACTCCTGCGACTTTAAAAATTCATCTCGCAATTTTCTAAAATTTTCAAAATTCTTCGTCAACTCCGCGCTGCCTCTCCACGCCTTGCGTCGTTCGCCGCCGTTCGCGCGCAACTGGACGCTGTACAATTCTTCCTAAATTTGCTAAATTCTGGGCGTTTCAAGTGGTTGCGCAGCAAAACCTGATTTTTGCCAATTTTTCTCTCCAAAATGCAGTCCAGAGTCCAAGTGTCATTCGCTTGTCTGCCGCCTCGCAACCGTGGGCGGCCGTTGCAATTTCCGACGACTTGTACCTCCTCCACAGACTCGTCCATTCTTCTGCCGAAAAATTAAAAAAAAAATTAAAAATATGCGCACGCACAAAGTGAGGCAATTTCAAATTTGCGCGCTATTTACATCGTGACTAAGAAACGCAAATGTTTGATCAAAAGCTTTTTGATTTCCAAAAGCGAAAGGTGCTCGTTTGTCTCTTTTTCAATTGGAGTTTCCATCACCAGATTTCTTGCGCGAATATTTCCATACGAGTGGAACCCTAATCGTGCAACGCGCTAAACTGTCATCACAATTCACAACTCAGAAGCTTGTGACAATTCCTTCGCTGTCTTGTATGAGCGTAGAGTACTGGCCGATGCAGCTGATTCGTGGATGCTTCGGCGTCCATGATATCTTGAGGCAGAAGGGAAACCACGACCACATATTTTTGAATTAGTGACTAGGTTCAAAAGCTGCGCGCATAAAACTTGCTTACAGCACATCTATCTACTACCTAGCTGAGCCTGAGTCTAACAAATGATTTAAGTTTCAGTAGCCCCTGTTGGACGTTGTCATGTTGTGCAATTAGACGGCTTCACAGTGGTCTCTCTTTTGCCTGATAGGACGAGTAGTAGGCAGCGCGATAGGAGCTGAGGTTGCAGCTTGGGAGGAAGTGATGAGGAGCAATTTCATTCACCGCCGCCGCCTCCGTCGTCTCCACCGCCTCCGCCGTCGTCCCCACCTCCACCGCCGCCGTCATCTCCACCACCCGCGTCAGAGTCTCCACCTGGGGGCAACGTCGGGAACGTTCTTGCCGAATTACTACAGCATATTAAATTCAATAGAGAATCGATCCCTTTGACAGCGCCGAACTGGGCACGTTTTACCGAGTGAAAAGTAACCAAACTGTGCAGATGTGCTGTGTTGGAGGATCTAGCGAATTCATAATATCAAAATATTGATTTTTTGCGGTTTTCGACGCCGCCCCGTCTCCTCCGCCGTCGCTGAAGCCGCCCGAGTAGGACCTGCCTCTATACTTGCCTTTTCTCTTGTACATTTTCGTGTAGCTGCAAACGAATTTGATGCATTGACCATTTTTCGTCGTCTCCCTCCTCCCCTTCCCCACCCCACCCCACCCCCCCTATGTACGATCTATGTACGACACTCCCTTCGTTCAAATTTTGGAGGTTTAAGTTGAAATGTCTCGTAGAATTTACAATTCCCTAAGTTGGAAGAGTGGGAACTGGCGTGCCGTGGTGACTCCCAGGTGCGGCCTGCAGCTGAACAGATCACAATTTCATAAAATTTGGAAATTTGGACCAGCCCATTTGACCAGACTGGCTTTGCTCCGCTAATTCTACAGAGACAACCGCTCCCTAGTGGTACTGTCAGGTCGTGTTGGGAACTCTTCAGTTGAGAAGTTGTGAAGAGTTCTCTTGTCATGAAAACCGGAACGAACCGGCTGAGGCAGATGGCACAGCTGCAGAGGAGGCAGAAAAGGGCGATGACTCCGACGACCACGCAGATTATCACGATGGGGTACTTGTCAGTTAACGATTTCTCCATCCTCTTCGCTCTTTGCACACTACTTTCTGTTTACAGATGTTACAGACGCGTATGCGGCAAGCAATACACTTAACAGTAGAAACAAAGAATGAGCCAGCGTGAAAACTAAAACTTGATAAGTATAGCGTCAATGGCGCGCCCGCAATGCGTTGAGAGACACAAACAGAAGTGCGAGCAATGCAGTTTGCCGCGTGCAGTGCAGTGCATTCGGTCGTTGTGAAAACGATACAGTGGAGATAGTGCATTGCTACCGGTTTGTGCTTACTTTCACTCTTCAAAACTACTGTAAATGTGCAGTCTAAGTTCGCAGAGTGCTTATGTTACGGCCCAATGTTACGGCAATGGGCCATTGCGCGCAATGGACAAGGCCCTGCCTGGCAAGTCGCCGCGATAAAACACAGAAGCAAACGACCCGCAACTTTTTTGGTGCGACAAGCAATATCCTTCGTCCGCCCGTGCGCCGCTCTAAGATCTCTGTAGGACACCCTGTGGTGAGCGTAGGGCGCCCTTTTTGAATTGAGCCGGCCAACGTCTGCGTCAGGAGGTGTACCTACGTCGGACACCTTTTTTGCAGA
>JASAMY010000320.1:0-42566 GCA_030248085.1 Paralinhomoeus sp. GSCO2_6 | reverse complement strand
GCCCTTAAGCCAACAACGGCCGTCCGTGCGTCGGGACGCACGCTTGCTGTTGTCGTTCTTGACGGTGAACTTGCCGCCGAACCACTCGTGCTCCATCACCTCCGGGTCCAGGCCGACCGTCTCCACCTTGCAGTCGTTGAACTTCAGCCAGGTCGACTGCTCGGCCGAGTTGCGGCTGAAAATTTTTTTTCGAAATTTTTCGAAAAAAAATTTTCGAAAATTTTCGAAAAAAAAAATTCGAAAATTTTCGCAAAAAATCTTCCGCACCTCTGCGTGGGGCCCCGCTCGCGTATGAAGGACACGTAGTGGCCGGCCGAGGCGCCCCCGCTGTGCACGAGCACGCCGGCGAGCCGGTAGAAGGCCGCCTCGGCAGACGCCGGCCCTAGGGCCGCGGCTGCAGGGCCCAGATGCAGCGAGCTGGTGCGGCCGTGGGGCCGGACCCGCCGGGCCCCGCCCGGCCCGGAGGGGGGCGGCGGCGGGGGCAGCGGGGAGGCGGCGGCGCTGGCGGTGGACAACTCCAGCAGTTCCGCCACCGACTCCTGCTCGAGACAGGCGGCCGTGTAGGGGGTCATGTCCAGCCGTAGGGGGAACTGAACAACGCGTTGGCTTTGCACTTTCTACAGCGAAAAGGGCAACAGAAATCAAGGAACCCTCACCTGGAAGTAGTCGTTGAACTTCAAGGCCCGACCCTCGTCCCAGTCGTAGTCGAAGCGCTTGAGCTGGATCACCAGAGTCGGCGGCAGATTCTTGACGCAGAGCCGCTTCAGCGCCGTCCTCTGCCAACGTCGAGAATATTTCCGAATTTTTTAACAACCAAGAAAAAAATCGGAGAGCGAGCGACTGCTGTAAATCTTCCAATAGTGCCCCAAACACTACTTGGCTATGGAGAGGTGAAAAATATAGCGCTCCCGGCCCGGGGGGGGGAGGGCTGTAATGGAAGAATTACGGTAGCCCAGTGGTAGGTCGTTCTAGTCCCACCACAGTACCACTTTGGGCCAACAATTTCGCGAGTCCAGTGATTGCGTACGAAATATGTACATATGTGCTGTGCTGTGTGGCGGTTTCAATTCAAGAATCAAAGCAGCCGAACCTTTTGGCCGCACTTTTCGCAGAGATAGGCGTTGGCGCCCTCCAAAATCTCGCCCTTCACGAACTGCGTGAGACTCTCTTCCAGGCTGTGCGAACGCACGGGCAGGTTCAGGGCGAAGAATTCTTCCTGGCGCTCGTAACTAAAAGTTGTGCTTTTTCTTCTTCAGCAAAATAGTTCGGCATTCAATTTTGTAATTCGAGATTCTTCTTCTGTAAATTCAAGACACGCACGCACGCACGCACCGATGCGGGCACTCGGCGCAGATCTTCTGGTCGGAGAACACGCCTCTGTAGCGAGCGCGGAAGATCTCCTCTCTGCCGTGCTTCTGCAAATTATTTCTTGAATTTTAATTTTTTTAATATCTTTAAAAATCAATTTCCACCTTGAGCAGCGTGTCGACCTGGTCGGCCAGGCACGTGTAGAACTCGAACGCGTCCTGCTGCTCGCGCGGGTTTACCTAAGTTTTTTACAGAAATAATTTTTAATATTGTTTGGAGGATTTATAGTAATTTCGCACCTTTTCTCCCCAGAGTCTAAAGACGTCGAGAAATCGCTGAGGATCGAAGTATTCGGCGTCCGTCTCCCGTAGGTGCACGAAAAGTCGCTGCAACTCCAGCAGAAGACCTCTGAATGTCGTGAAATATTAAAAAAGTAAAAGTTACAAAATCAAATTTTGCTCTCGAAACGAGCAAATGTTTCAGGGCCGATATTTTACGAACAACGGATTGCGTCGAGCATTTCTTCGCCACAAAATGGGCGCGCTATGCAACTACTGTAAAATATTTGGCTTAGTTATTGTGTCACGCAGTCACTAGTTGGTTGTTTGGTGCCACGTTCCATTGTGCACCCTCTTTGTGTATCTGTTGCGTGCGCCACACAGCAGAGCAGGCACCATAACAGAAATCGGCTGGGGGGGGGGGGGGAACGCCCAAATGCCAAAAAGAGGTGGCAGGAAGGGGGGGGGTTAGTTCCGACTGCGGCGCACCCCTAAGTTACAACAATAGCTCTCAAGCTGCAATAAAAAAATTAAAATTCAAATTTCCGTTCTTTAAACGAACAAATGTTTTAGGGCCCGTATTTTGCCGCATTACTAATTGGTGAACGCACTTCACTTTTAGTGCGTTTTGTAGGCCGGGCACACGTACCTCGCATACCAGTAGCTAGTTGAGCAGCCTACTGGGGGCCCCAAAACCAGAAAGTGAGGGGATGGAATTTCGACACCCCCCCCCCCTTAGAGTAGGGCCTTCGTCACTACAGTCCACTCGTTGATTCGACGCGTTCATTTATCAAGCGTCCAGAAGGCCGACCTGTAAAACGTGCGAAATTTGTGCAACTGTAGTAGCCTGGCTGCTGGTGGCGAAACTTACGGACCGGGGGGGGGGGGTTGATAGAACATTTTTTTTCAGTCGTGGGTGGGTCGTGTCTTCCTACCCATTCTCCTTGGTGAGTCTGGGACTGTCCCTGGGTTCCTCCTTGTTGTCCTTGGCATTCTCATCTTGGTTGCTGTCATCTGGCTCCAGCTCTAGTGGCTCGTCCACGTCCACGTCTAGGAGTGCCTCCACGAAGCCCGGCTCCATGTAGAGCTGCTGGAGCAGCGCGTTCATGTAGCACGTCGCGCCCGCGTTGCGCAGGCCAGCGAAGCCGCACTCGGAACGGACCTCGACCAAGGGGCAGAACTGCAAGCGTGAACAACTGATCCAGGCATACTATTTGGTCTACTAATACCAATACGTAACGTAGGATTCCACTAACTAGCAAGCTGACGGGCCACGCACTCATATGCGCAAACAGGGGGGGGGGGGGTCAACGGTTGGGCATAAATAGCTTGCTATTTTGATACTTTTGGTCATCGAACATTGAAAGGGACACAAAAAGTGTAGCCTTCTGGAGAGGTTCAAAAGAAAAACACTTGACAATTCTGCCATGGCAGGGGGGGGGGCAGGTGGTTCATATTCAGTGGTGGAGTACCCAGCTAGAGGCATAACACGCGCTGTGTGTGTGTGTGTGTGTGTGTGTGTGCGTGTGTGTGCGTGCGTGTGTGTGTGCGTGTGTGTGTGTGTGCGTGTGCGCGCGCGCGCGCGTGTGGGGGCGCTCCTATAATCGCGAGGGCCTCCCTCTTGTCACAGATAATTGACCGCTGCTAGTGAGAGATGACACCCAGTCAGTCAGCCTGATCCTGGGAGGGAAGGCAGCCTCCCCCCCCCCTCCCCAACGCATGATAACACGCGTACGCACGCACGCACGTACATTCCACTCGTTGACCAGCTCGGGCCTCTCTCCGTGGTGAATTCTGGTCAGTAGCTCGGCGGTCGTCTCGAAATTGCTTCTGCAGCCCCGACACAGCTCTTCCACCAGTCGGTAGGCCGCCCTCCGGCAGTCGCCCGTTCGTCTATTCCTGCGTTTCGAAAAAAATCGAATTTTTTCGAAATTTTAATTTTCCCCACCTGGCTCGCGCCCCCGCGGCGCGCACGCGACTCCAGCCCAGCTGTTGGGGTCCCTGTGGGCCGGGAGGGTCCGATGGCGACTTCGTGTCGTCCTCTACTGATTGCCCATCCGAACAGAGAAGTGCCAGCTTGGCGGCGGGAAACAAAAAGTCCAAAAGCAGGGGACGAAGCAGCTGACGACCATATGCCGACTTGTCCGCTCTGCAACGAAGAGAATGTACACACGCGGACGTTTAGGTACATTGTACACGCACGCCGCGCGGAATACGGTAAACGACTACAACAGCAAGAAAACAACAGCGGAAACGTTCCAGAACGACAACGAAACGAAAGAATACGCACTAAATTCGGCCAACAGCTTAGAAACCGTACGAAAAAAAAACAGACGCAGTAATACGGGCGAGCGTATTGCGCAAAAGTATTGAAACAATTCATCACAATTGTCGCCAGCTGTCACCACAGAGATCGAGTAGCTCAGTGGTAAGGCGTCGCGCTCGCCGCGCTCGTGGTCGGGGGTTCAACTCCCTTGCACCGAGGTCACTGAGTTATTGATCTCCTTGGGCGGAAGGAGGAACGCTCTCATTGCCCACGGTGTAGGGCGGTTCCCGGGCTTCAGCCCGAAATTCATGCCAGGTGGGCGGCCCACCTTTCCTCGCGGGTGTTACAAACGCGGTAAGTCACATACTGATACGGTGTTATTTATGATGATGCATCGCCCCTTGCTTTACGGTCCGTCCCTGTGTACCGTGTCGGTGCTTGCATCAATAAAACATTGATTGATTGAACAAAAACACCAAGAAAATGCAGAAATGTTTCACAGCGAGTTGATAAAGGACAACGCCGAGAGAAGGGTCAGTACCTTCTCGCTACACTAAAAATCGGTCAAAAAAACTGAGAAAATAACACAGGTGAGCGTGTAGCGTGAAAGAGAGGGGGCTGCTCGAAACATTTCATCGCAACTTTGCATTTTCCGCAGTTTAGAAACGTTTTTTTTGGGGGGGGGGGGGGTCCATTCACAGTCGACAACTCAAGAAACACTACAACGCGTCTTCCCAATATGCCAAGTGCCAAAAAGGCACTCGCCTCCCCCCCCCCCCACCTTTGCTGATCAGGGGGGGGGGGGGGGGTGGGTTCAGACTTTCTGGGAATAAAAAAAGTAACAGAGACGCGAAGCACTTGGTGGCCCATCCAGCTGCCGAGAAGTAAAAGGGGGGCAAGGAAGGGTTTTCATTTTAAACTCTTCACGTCACCACTTGCGGCTACATTCCGAGAAAAAAAAAATCTCACTTCGTGGCCTTGAGCAGCGCCGCGATGAAGGCCATATGTCCGGCGAGGAGGGCTGCGTCCAGCTCGGATCTCGAGGGCTGGTCGCTGACCTGGTAGCCCAGCAGCCAGCGGCACTCGTCCGAGAGCAGCTCCGCTGCCGACGGCGCCGACAGCGCCGCCACCTCCGTCGGCGACATGCGCTCTGCCAACGGTAAGTGTATGCACATACCGTAAATCCTCTAATACTGACCAGCCTACAATAGCAGAGCCGGGGAGAAGCCCTCTCAATTGAGCCCCCTTAGAGAGCCGGGTATGGCCAAGAAATGCTTCGAGGGGAACGTATAAATTCGCAGAGTAAAAGATGCGAGTTAATCCATCCACGTCCGCTATCTCCCGCTTCTAAAATCGAACTTTCCGTCCTAACGCCTGCCAAGTTATACTGCAGGAATGGAGGGGGGGGGGGGCGGCCCATAGCTAGAGCGGCCCCCTTGCCACGGCCTAAAGGCACGCACGCACGCACGCACCGATAAATTTGCTTCTGAGGCCGAAGAACTGCTGACAGTTGGCCATGAGCCGACGCGAGGCGTCGCCCCCTCGGACGCGGCCGCTGCTGGGCAGCCACAGCGGCAGCTGCTTGCGCTGTAGCAGCTCGAACAGCGCCACGCGCAGAGACGACGAGTCTCTCTGGAAATGATTAATAAAAACAACAATATATCGCAATTCGGAATGAATGAATGACCTATGCGGCGGCGAATGAATGACCTAGTGGTAGGGAATCGGCTCTGGGTTCGATTCTTGACGAATCCACCATTTCCTGTCCATCGATTTCCTCGTGCTGTCTCGACTGCAGACGGCGTTCTTCCAATGTCTATGGCGGCCCTCGTGGCTAATGTGCTTTAAGACAGGAACGCGCATGGCTATGCATGCCCTAAGGGCCATTGACGGCCACCTAGAGTCAGTTGCCCTGAACCAGGGGGGGGGGGGGTGCCACTCCGCCGTTTTTCGTGTTCAGTTTTTGCGCACTCGCCGCCACTCGCCAACGCGCTGGCGGATTTGCATCAAAATTGGTGGCTAAGTAGGAAATTTCACGGGCTACAAGATGGCGTTAACAGTTTCTAGCCGCTTTTGGAATTTTCCCGAGAACAGTCGCATTCTTCTGTCGCGGTGTAAAAGAACGCGCTTTACAGTAAATTTATGCCCAGCGTAAAAGTTTTTATTAAAGGCCAAATTTAAAAATCTAAAAGACTAGGATTACGGGTATTGCCCTGAAGTTAATTTTATCCCATTATAGCTCCGCTCCAGCACGCACCCAGATGGCAGGCCAGAGCGAAAACTGAAAATCCACTTTTCGCGCCATTTGGTACCAAAACTTTAAACGTCCATTTCTAATCAAAAAATAGTTCAAATTAAGACAAATATGGGCTATGTATAACCGCCTCGACGTCCTCTTTCGAATGCCGCATAGCGCGCCGCGCTCCGACCTACGGTTCAACCGCACGGCGCCTGTAAGCGGTCTCGGGTGCCAAAATCGGTCAAAAATACAAATCTTCTGAGTTCAGGTTCTCAGCGCTGGGGAGGAGATTCGAAAATCCGCTCGACAAAAAGTTTTCTACCTACCTCGACTACGAACCACGAAAATCTCATCGCTGGGCGATAAGCATGCAGACCTGGCTAGTCCAAAAGGTGTGTTTTTGTCCATTTTCCATTGTAATTGCAATCTTTTAAGTCTATTTTCTCACGCGTTTGTTAATTATATCCAAAACGGTTGTGCAATTTAGATTCGCCTCATCATGCTGAACAACCGGACGTGCGATTCGACCAGGTTTGGAAACTTTTTATTTTTTATAGTTATTCCAACTTCCAGAATTGGGGTGCTCAAAACTCAAGAAAATAAAAAGTTTCCAAACCTGGTCGAATCGCACGTCCGGTTCTTCAGCATGATGAGGCGAATCTAAATTGCACAACCGTTTTGGATATAATTAACAAACGCGTGAGAAAATAGACTTAAAAGATTGCAATTACAATGGAAAATGGACAAAAACACACCTTTTGGACTAGCCAGGTCTGCATGCTTATCGCCCAGCGATGAGATTTTCGTGGTTCGTAGTCGAGGTAGGTAGAAAACTTTTTGTCGAGCGGATTTTCGAATCTCCTCCCCAGCGCTGAGAACCTGAACTCAGAAGATTTGTATTTTTGACCGATTTTGGCACCCGAGACCGCTTACAGGCGCCGTGCGGTTGAACCGTAGGTCGGAGCGCGGCGCGCTATGCGGCATTCGAAAGAGGACGTCGAGGCGGTTATACATAGCCCATATTTGTCTTAATTTGAACTATTTTTTGATTAGAAATGGACGTTTAAAGTTTTGGTACCAAATGGCGCGAAAAGTGGATTTTCAGTTTTCGCTCTGGCCTGCCATCTGGGTGCGTGCTGGAGCGGAGCTATAATGGGATAAAATTAACTTCAGGGCAATACCCGTAATCCTAGTCTTTTAGATTTTTAAATTTGGCCTTTAATAAAAACTTTTACGCTGGGCATAAATTTACTGTAAAGCGCGTTCTTTTACACCGCGACAGAAGAATGCGACTGTTCTCGCGAAAATTCCAAAAGCGGCTAGAAACTGTTAACGCCATCTTGTAGCCCGTGAAATTTCCTACTTAGCCACCAATTTTGATGCAAATCCGCCGGCGCGTTGGCGAGTGGCGGCGAGTGCGCAAAAACTGAACACGCGCGCCCATTATAAAAGCGCGGAGTGGCACCCCCCCCCCCCTGCCCTGAACCCAACAACATTTCTGAGTTCAACGAGCAAGATTTCAAAGGAACATTAAGCGCCTCGAGCCCCATGCGGTATGAGAAGTCACGCATAGCTCCTGTAAAGCGACAATTGCTGACGTTACGTTATGGTAAGTAAGACACGCGCAATTCCAGTGGCCACCCCACAACCGTATACACTCGAATAAGACGGCGGCGCACCGCCATTAGTGTCGCACCTGCGCCATGGTCACAGCTGACGGCCCTTCGTCGTCGTCTTCGCAATCCAAGGCGAGTTGACACAGTCTGCCCTTGATAAACATCCTGACGCCCTCGTGGGGCGTCACCACCAGCAAGTCGACCACAAAATCCGCCAGGTACGGTAGCTCCAACAATAGCCCAGCGCGGTGGGGCGCCTTGAGCAGGCACTCGACCAGCAGCTCCAGCGACTGCTCGCACAGCCGCACCGACTGCTCCGACAGCAGGGGCGCGTCGGCTGAAAAAAAAATAGATGATTTTTTTGGAAATAAATGAGTTTATTCCAAAGGACGGGCAAGGCTTCTCACCGAAGCTGCCGGCAAAGGCGCCATGCAGGGAGCTGGGCCAGCCAGTGTCATTGCCTGGGAAAAGTGATTTTCATCAGAAAATTCTCCAAAAAATCCGTAGAAATACCATCGGTCGCCGCGCTGCCCGTACTGCTCTCGCTGGCTCGACCACCACCGCCGCTGACGGTGCGGGGCCTTTGGGCGACCAGTTCCATGCGTCGCCAGCTCGGCTGGCCCGACGGCCTTTGTCTGCGTCCGTCGAGCAGGCCGGCCGCTGCGGCCCAGGCCAGTCGCTGAAGTCGGCGCAGCGCCCCGCTCAGCGTCGAGCGCGCCAGCGACTCTGCCAGCGCCTCCGTCGGCAGGCGGATCAGGGCGAGGCGGGGCAGGGGCGGACTGTCGCGGCCGCCGGCCGCGAGGGCCGTCGCCCTCGCCGGCGGCGGCGGCCTCAGCCGCTCCTCCTCCTCCTCCACGCGCAGCGCCTGCGCCTCCGTCTCCGCCATGCGGCGGAGAGGGCTGCGGGAGCAGAGCAGGAAGCTGAAGAGAAAAAATCGATACTCGTCGACGGTCGACATCACGCGAACGATTGCGTACTCGAGCAGGCCGACGAGTCGGTCGTAGACCGCGACCTCCAGTTGCGCCGGTCTCTCCAGCTCGGCCCTCCTTTCCGTCGTCCCGTCCTCCTCCTCCTCGTCGTCGCCGTCTCCCAGCAGCGCCAGGAGTCTGTCGAGGCCGCCCAGCTTGAGGAAGCCCTCCCGGAAGTCGGTCGCCCTGGCCAGCGCCTCCTCCGCCAGCGAGTTGGGCACCAGTCTCGCGCTCAACGCTTCAAGGACGTAGAGCTGTCGCAGGGGCACGTTTTCCGCGCGCGCGAAGAGCGCGTCGAGGCCGGCGCGCGCCGCCCTGGCCGCGTCCTTGGCCTTGCGGCCTCGATCGGCCGCTCTCAATCTGTCCAACCCTCTCGACAGGCTCAGCGTCGAGAAGCTGGCCGCCCTGTCGACGCTCGTCGTCGAGCTCGACAGCTCCCCTCTCGAGCCGCCGTGCACGCTCTTGGCGCGTCGGCGCGCCTCCTCCAGCGCCAGCTCCTGCGCCTCCTCGGTCGCCAGCTCGTGCGCGTCCCGCACCGCGTCCAGAGCGCGCGCGATGTCCCTGTCTAGCGGCATCAGCGAGAGCAGTCCGTAGAGCCGGTGCAGGGACCGACCCACGTCGTCCTCTCCCCCCGTAGCCGCAGGGGCAGCGGAGTCGTCGATGGCCGAAGAGGGCCAGGGAGAGGAGGACACTCCGACGGAGGTAGAAGAAGACGAAGACGAAGACGAGACCTCCATGAGGCGGTAGAGCAGGGGGAACACCTGAACGAGTAGCTCGGTCGTCTAGGGCGTCGTTTCCGCGCGCGCTCTCGTGCGCGTGGTCGGGGGTTCGACTCCCACCACGGTACAATCGAGTTACGGATCGCTTTGGACATTGTGGCAACGGATGCAGGCTCTAGAGATGAGCATGGGCCGGGCCTGGGCCTGATTTTCCAGGCCCATGCTCATCTCTAGCAGGCTCTCATTGCCCAGGCGACGCGGCCGGTGGGCCATTTCAGCTAGTCGGGAGCATTTGACCTACCAGACCAAACCTACAACCGCCGTTGTCCGAGCACATGACCCACCCGTTGATCGAACCCGATAAATGTTTCACGTGGCCACTATATCGACGCCGAAAAACGTGGCACAGTGATCAGAGCGGTCCCTCAGCGCAGAATCTCCTTTACAACGTAGAGCCCAATGCTGGATTGGTGAGAGTGCGTGGGCAGCGCCTTTCGCTCACATTCTCCTCTCCGACGGCCAGCAGGACGCTGGGCAGTGAGCGCTCGACGTGCGCGGGCGTCGCGGCGGGAGGGGAGGCGCCCAGGGCCCCGGGCCTCCTGTCGACCTCCAGTCCCACGACACCCTCGGTCTCGTGGCGGGGCGTCGCGCGCAGCGCCTCGAGCGTCTTGTGGTCGTCCACGCGGCCCAGCTCCTCGCCGTTCAGCTTCAGCACCACGCTCGCAGTCTCCAGCTGTAATCTTGGGCAAAGTTTTTTTTGGTGAAGTCTCCCCTCGCTTCTTGGCTCTCCGATCCTCCCCCCCCCCCCGCACACGCACACACACACACACACACGCACACACGCACACACACACACGCGCGCGCGCGCACGCACACACACGCACACGCACGCACACACACCCACACACACACACACACACACGCACACACACGCACGTCCACATTTTGCATGCACCAATATACCGTCTAAGCAGCGTTACTGGCGCTTTGTTGTACCCGTGAAAAGGGTCGCGCAAAAACGCCGTGCTCACTTTATTCATATTGGACGGGCTGAAATTTGGACCTCTGTGACAATTTCTAGAGGGGGGGGGGGGACGCGCTAGCCCACGCGGCTGGCGGCTTCCCGTAAAGATGCCGGTCCGCACCTGGAACCTGGCCGCGACGCGCTCCCTGACGCTGCCCAGAGTCTCGTTGGCGTGGGTCATGATGGGCCGCTGGCAGTCGTCGACGAGACGGCCATTTTGGTTGTTGTTGTTGGCACCGACGCGCGTCTGGGCGAAGGTGACGATCTCGTCCTGAGTCGACTCGGAGCTGATGGCGGGCAGCGCGGACGTCGACGAAGACCGAGGCACCGTCGACGAAGTAGGCACGAAGGTGGCCAGCAGCTCGAAGGGCTGGAAATCAACTGATAAAATGATTTTAAAAAATGTGAAAAATGGAAAAAGACGAGGCACGTTCCACGCGCAACGAGCAGCGAACGGACACTTAGTCACCGGCACGCACGCACGCACGTACTGGCACGCACCGTTTTGACGAAGGTCGTTCCGTGCGCGGGGTAGAGTTGTCGCGCGGAGGCGAGGTCGCCCTCGACGGCGGCCGTGTAGTCGGCGACGATCGACAGCAGGCGGTCCACGCGCCGCCGCTCGGCCAAACCCAGCCCGCCCTCCGTCGGCAGCAGCGTCGCAGCGCCCCTACAACACTTGTTGTGTTGCAGCTATTAGGATCGCTGTGCTGTGCGTTGCTATAAAAGCGCGTAAACGAGTCTTGGCCATACCTGGAACTGGAGGGGGGAGGGGGGGGCTGACTAAAAGTGCGTTTTGCGTCCTTGACAGCGTTTGTCGCTCAAAAACACCAAAATATCGCTAGTCAAACAATATTTTCCAGAATTTCTCCACTGCAGACATCGACCCCAAACCAACCCTTAGCCAATGCAAACGCACCCCCCCCCCCCTCCACTCGTCCTAATCCGATTATGCCATGGACGTATAGCAAGAGGGAAGGGGGGGACTCTTTTGGGGGGGGGGTCACTCACCCCATTCCGACTGCCGCCAGCAGCTTGGTGGCCTTGCCGAGCGCGCTCTTGAGGGCGCCCTCTCCCCCCAGACACTGTGCCAGTTTCTGCGAGCAGATGCCCAGGAACTTTCGGTGGACCGTCTCCAGGGTGCGCTTGAGAGGCGCGCTCAGGAGGGAGTAGGACAACGTGATGAGGAGCTCGCGACTCAGACGGCACAGCCGCTCGTCCGCCGCCGACAGCGCGACCTCCCAGACGTAATCCATCCCCAGAAGCTCGTCGTAACGGTCCACCTCCTGAGGGTGGTGTGGGAAGGTGTGCGTGCGTGCGTGCGTGCGTCCACCCATTCTCACAAAGGGCTTGGAATTGTTCCACGAGTATGTGCTCTTCAGAAAGCCCTTCTCCCTGTTGACGATCTCGAAATAGCGTCGGAAGCAGTGGAAGCCTGCAAGCCTCTTCTGGGTGAGTAATAATTAATTAATTGCAATTAATTGGTTGGTTGATAGAAGCACCCCACCGGACTGGGTGAGCTGCTCTGGCCGAACTCTCAGAATCTTTTCGGTGAGCAGTTTCGCGGGCACGTCTTTCTCAATGTCCTCGTGATTTTTCAGCGTCGAGAACCAGCTGAAGCACTCCTGAAAGCGCCGCATTCCAAATTCCCACAGCGTCAGCTGTCGACGCGGAGAGAGATTTGAGACCGAATAGCACAGCGGTCGGCGCGCTCGCGCCCGGGGGTTCGACTCCGACCACGGCACACTCCTCAGTGACTGTTTTTCTTTTTTTTTGCATATTTTTTTTTGCGGTTTAACGCACGTTTCTGTCGAAGCCGGTCGAGTAGGAGCTCTCGACGAGTATGTGCCAGAGGCGGTCCGCCTGTCGCCAGGCCAGCTGTCGGCCGCCCTCGCGCAGCGCGTACAGGCAGAACTCCAAGATGGACGACACGTGCTCCCTGCGCGACGCGACAGTCGATATATATACACTGACTCGCACAATGTGTTGTATGTGCGCGCGGTGCGTGCGTGCACGCGGCGCCCGCACTCCAGCACCGACGACGAACCTGTATGAAAAGCCGTCTCTGAGCAATGCGTCGGGCGACGGCTCTACGCGCGGCTCTGAGACGAATTTCCCCCATTTAATTCATTAAATCGCATCGCAACGAACGAACCAACCTTCAGCGGCGGAGTGTCCATTGCAGTTGGAACTGTTGTTGAAGTGCCCGTCGGATTTGGCCGACGGCTGCAACGTCTCGGCGTTTTCGTCGAAAACCGGAGTGGAACTGCGCGGCTGACCAACGCCGGCGGCGAACTCGATTTGATGCTGCAAACAGTTTGTTTTTACCGGTTTTTTTTTACCGAAACTCTAATTATCCCCCTCTCATGTGGGAAGGGGGCTTGGGCATATTAGTCCCCCCCCCCTCTGCCACCTCATATTCTGCCACTGTCTTCAGGCTACATTCACATTCACTATAAAAGTAAAAAGAAATAGTGTAATGTTTAGAATCGGGTACTCCACATCGTCGATAAATACGCTTATGACAACAGTGACCTATAAAACTTGGGCGCCACCTGCCTTTTCCAAACAGTCTGCTAGAACCCCAAGCAAGTCGTGTCCGTCCGAAGTCAGCCTCTGGATTAGCTCTTCTAAAACAAAGCACTTTTATGTTCTTCTCTAAATCGTCGTCTTCACGCGTCGGTCGGTATCCATCGAATCGACTGGCGCACGCAATGCGCAGTACAGGACCCACTTCTGACTTGCGTGGGACTCCAGACCGAGACGTGGCTGCTGTTCGACCAGGAATTGTTGGCCGCCAGTCGGTTGCTGGCGCGCGTTCCGCCGCTAGTCGAAGAACTGCCGCCGCCGTTGGTTCGACTGTCGGACGGCACTTGGACGCTGTTCAACAGCTCGCCCAGATGGCGCAGGCAGGGCAGGGGCAGGCGTTGCTGAGGCGTTGTTGTTGTTGTTGTTAACGTTGTTGGGTTAAGGGCAACGCAAGCAATGGTCCATATACAGTAGCATAGCCATCTCCATGACGCCTTCCCGCCTAGAGCCACGGAAACAGCCAGACATTCGGAAGAACGTCATGTGTCATCTAGGGCAGCGACGGCACGAGAAAATCCATCGAGAGGGAAGTTCTCGATCTAGTGGATGATCCATCAAGAATCGAACCCAGAGAACCGCGCCGGCGCAAGAGGCCGATTCTCTCTTACTAGGCCATACGCTGTCCTGCTGGGTTACAGGCTGGCTGTCTTCCTTTCTTTCGCAATCCAACCAACCACTCACCTCCTTCAGGCCGTCCAGACACAGCTCGGCGTACTTCCAGTAGACCTGGGAGAGGTTGATGCTGACGACGACGTCCTTCTGCGCCGCCAGCGCCTCCCGGATCACCTCCGCGGAGGAGGTCGAGTCTTGCGCCAGCTCCCACAGACAGGCGGCCATCTGCGACGCACCGTCAGTCGTCCACTACCCCACAACCGCAGAGAGATACGCAAGCACGCAAGCACCGGCCAGCGACCTAGGGTCGCGGGTTCGACTCCCAAAACTGCGTTACTTATCACCCAACCGAGTCATGTGTGTGTGTGTGTGATTCCGCTCTGCGGCGGTGCGTGTCATAAGGGTCCGCACCTTGGCCTGTATGTCCGGCTGCTTGCTCTCGCAGCCCACGTTCTTCACCAGCCTCACGATGCGCTGTCTGGCGCCCCCTGCGCGCTCCGTCTTCCAGCTCTTGGCAATGAGGCGCATGAGGTGCTCCAGCCGCTCCGCGTCGTACCGACTCGCCGTCTGCGCCACGATCAAGTAGACGTTCTCGACGACGACCGCATTGCGGCCCTTGCGCAGCGCCCACAGTCGACTGATCTCGTCCACGTGCAGCGAGGGCCCCAGGAAGACCAGCAGTCGGCGCAGCTTGTCCACGTACTGCGCCTGGTCCAGGTTGCCTGCACAACGAGAGAAATTCCGGGTGGAACACTGAGGACGTACGTGCGTGCGTGCCAGTGCGTGCCTATGTGAGCGTGCGTGCCGATTCGCGCGTACGTACCAGTGCGTGCCGATGCGTGCGTGCCAATGTGTGCGTGCGTGCGTGGCGATGTGTGCGTGCGTGCCGGTGCGTGCGTGCGTGCGTGCCGGTGCGTGCGTGCGTGCGTGCCGGTGCGTGCGTGCGTGCGTGTGCATTCTGGCGTCGCTTGGATGACGACAGATGCTCTTCTCACCTTCTAGCGCGGTCGACAGCACCTGATTCTCGGCGAGCCAGTCGCAGATCTCGTCCTGGGTCAGGTCCAGCCTTTCCCTGTTCCTGCCATGGGTCAAGGAGGGCAGGGGAAAGCCTCCCGAGCCGGTAGAACTTGTCACTGCGTCCAGGATTCGGTTCACCTCAAATTTCCCTGTCCGTTCTCTCTCCGTCCACCTCTCTAATCGGGCCAGCGTATGGCGGCCTAGTGGTTGAGAATCGACCTCTTGCGCCGGCGCGGTTCTGGGTTCGATTCCTGAGTGAGCCACTAGATCGAGGACTTCCCTCTCAATGGACTTTCTCGTGCCGTCGCTGTCCTAGATTACAGATGGCGTCCTTCCGAAGGTCTTTGGCTAATCACGCGGCTCTAGACGGGGGAAGGCGTCATGGAGATGGCCTCCCAGCGTTGCCCCAAATCCAGCAACAACCTCTCTAACAACAGCACCCCCACTCACCTCCTTGAGCGCGAGCATGCGCGCCCCAAAGTGCTCGGACTTCAGAAGGCGAATGACGAAGCGAAGCCGGCACTCCTCGAGGGCGCGTCTTTCCTCGTGCCACTTGAAAGACTCCAGAAGGCCAGAGCAGCAGACCAGCAGCTCGACCACGCTCGCGCAGTGCTGCACGTGGACGCGCGCACGCACGTACATGCGCGCACGAACAAACACGCACGCACGCACATACGTTCTGCTTAAGGTCAGCCTCCGTGAGCGAGCTGACGTATTCGAGCACGCGGCAGCCGCAGACCTCTCGCAGCTTGTCGGCAAAGACGTTGCCGTTCAAGTAGTCGGCGCACACCGCCAAGGGGCGCAGCAAGGCCAGCATCGCCTACAAGAGAAAGGACACGGAGTATTCTACGACAATAGATCAAGATAGACATAGCCCCGGCTAGTGATCGGCAGAAATGCTAGGGAAGTTCTTCCGAATTTCGCATGTACAGAACGTCGCCGCACTGCGACAAGACAATTAGGCCGCCAGTCACCGAACCAAACTGACGAACAAAAATAGGGACGGTTACTTCTACAGAATCTGAAACATTTAAGAGTGCAATGCGCTGCTCCCCAATACGAACTGAAAAGCATGGGTCCGGGTTTGCGAATATGAAGGGGGGCGGGGGGGGGGGGGGGAGGGGAGGGAGTGGCACTTGGGGGAAGGGAGGGGGGGGGGGGGTCGAGAGCCAAAAAGTGGGCGGTAGCTGACCATTTTTTACGCATGTAAGGCACTTTTTGGTAAAAAAAAATAAGTAAAAATTGGGTCTAAATAATGCTGGGGGGCGGGGGGGGGAAGGGAGGGAGTGGCACTTGGGGGAAGGGAGGGGGGGGGGGGGGTCGAGAGCCAAAAAGTGGGCGGTAGCTGACCATTTTTTACGCATGTAAGGCACTTTTTGGTAAAAAAAAATAAGTAAAAATTGGGTCTAAATAATGCTACTTAAGTGTTTTGTGGTTATAGATCAATAAAAAGCATGAAAAACTACAACAGTTACTCACTTTTATCGCAATAGACGGGGTGAAAATTCTTTGGAGAAATTCTGGGGGGGGGAGGGGAGAGCGGGTGGGTGTTGAAAAAATTGTGCGGGGGGAGTAAACACCCCCTCCCCCCAGTTACAGGCATGCAGAAAAGCACTAGCTAGCTACCAAAGTTGTCTTCAACAAGCCAAGTCATTGCTCCCAACTAAAAGAGCATAGCCAAGAAGTCTACCGTAGTCAAGGGAGTGTGCCCCTTTCGAAAATTTACACAGCCTGGCAAGCTAGGTGCGGCGAGCGTACTTTTCTGTGCTGCGGTCAGTTTTGCAAATCCCTGTGAAGTTGGGGACGCCTGCTGACACCACCCTCCTCCCCCTTGTTATTGTTGGATTAGGGGCAACGTTAGGAGGCGGTCAATGGCTCATATAGCATACCCATCATTACGACGCCTTCCCGTCTAGAGCCGCATACGTAGCTAAAGACCTTCGGAAGAACGCCGTCTGTAGTCTAGGGCAGCGACAGCACGAGAAATACTATCGAAACGGAAGTCCTCGATCCAGTGGATCCATTTAGAATAGAACCACCCCCACCCCCAACCACAAAAAAGAACAACTTGAGCCGAACCTCCGAATTGAGTCCGTCGTCTTCGAGCCTCGCGAAGAGGTGCTCGAAGCCGTCACGGTCTCCGAACCTATCCAGGAGGTGCAGCAGAACGGGCATGCGGTCGCCAGGCAGGGGGTTCTCGCCGAAATTCTGCTGACTCGCCACCGGCAGTTTGCTGCAACGTTCTCTCGGCTGGTTCTGACCGCGCGCTGCACGCTCTGTCTCAGACTGGACAAAACTCCGGGAATCGCCGAGAACAGCAAAATGTGTTACAGGAGCATCATTCGACTCGCAGTGAAATACGCGCCGGAACACTTGGCGCTTTCAAGCCAGGCCGAAACATTTTCACGCATCGCGCTGCTCAGTCTCCGAACCATAGGACATTCGTATCCTCACACTCCACGCGTGCACGCACGCACCTGACTCTCTTCCTCGGTTTCCTGCCCAGCACGTTGGCCATGCCCTTGACCCTCTGCATGAAGTTGTTCTCGGGGTCCAAGGTCTCGGTCAGCCTCTCGAGTAGGTCGAACGGCACGGGCCCGTAGGCGAGGCGGGCGGCGCACAGGTCGACGATGAGGTCGAACATGGGCAGGATGCCGGCGAGGATGTTCAACTGCCACCTGTTCTTCACCTCGTGCGAGTTGCACAGCTTCTTCACCGCCTCGCGCAGAGACTGCGCGCGGAACCGGCTGCAGCCCTCGTCCTGGTCCGCAAGGCGCTCGCGCGTCAGCCTGATGGACGCCTTAAAATTTGAGGCTCCCTTCAGCCGACACGAGGCTCGCATAGGCGCCCCAAACGACAGCTTTAGGCAATGATCTTAATCAAAAAATGTATTGAAAAATTGCCAAAATTCATGTTTCACATGGAAGTTCCCCAAAATTAGTGCGTGTTAAACTTCTTTTTCGCGCTCTGTCGCCAAAAAAGTACCACTTCCGGTAAAATTTTGTTCCATCCCCAAACATAGAAACCAAAATTACCAAACAAACAACAAGAAACAAAACAAAATCCGCAAACACTTATGCCCAACGGACCAGAAGGCACTGTCCCAGCTCCTCTTTCCTCTCATAGGGCACGTTCCACTGGGAGTGGCCCATGACTCTCTCCTCCAGGCTGTACATGTGCGTCGTGGGGAACTCCAGATTGGCCGCGTCGCCCAGGCCCAGCACCGCCTCCTCGTCCTCCTGCTCTTGGTCTTGATCCGGGTCGTGGTCCAGGACGACGTCCTCGACAGTCTCGCTCGTGAAGGCGGACAAGTCTGCGCCGGCCGCCGCTCCAGCGGACAAGGTCGTCGTCGTCGTCGTCGCGCTCGCCGACGAAGAAGGAGGGACGGACGACGAAGTCGGCTGGGGAGACGCGATGGGGCCGGGAGAGGGGTTGGAGGTGGAGAGGACGTCCCAGCTCTCCTCGACCTCCAGACCCAGACCCAGGCCCGGAGTGCTGCGGCCTGTATGTGTGACGTCAGTGCGCGCGCGCGCGCGTGCGTGCGCGCGCGCACGAACCGGTGGGCTTGTTCTCCTCAGGTCCGAGGACGGGCGCGATGGGGCCGGCGGCGACGACGCCGGCATCGATGTCGTCGTCTGCGGCGCCGCTTGTCGTCGTCGTCGGCGTCTCGTTGTCGTCGAGGCCGCCTCGCTCGCTGAGCAGATAGGCGACCGCGTCGTTGACGTCGCCCTTGCCCAGCTCCAGCGCCTTCCGCACCCGTCGCTCGCCGCCGAAGCCCATGCTCAGCAGCACTTCCACCTGAAATTTTGACCAACAAAAAAAAATTGCGGGAATTCTGAGAAAAAAAAGAAACACACCTGCGAGTCCATGCCGACTTCTAGGAGGGGCGGAGGCGAGGAGCGGGAGGTGGAGGGACAGGAGGGCCCGCCGCCGCCGGCGCCAGCGGAAGAGGCGGCCGTCAGTCTTCGGCGCTTCCGACCGCCGGTGGGACGCCAGACGCCGCTGGAGGCCGAACCGCCGCCGCCGCCGCCGCTGGCTGCGCTCGCGGTCGGAGGCGACGACGAGGAAGACGCCGAGGCGACGCCTTCGACGTCGCCGGTGGAATTCTTGCGGCGGAGAATGCGCGGCGCCGGCGGCTTGCGGCTGCTGCGCCGAGGCTCAATTTTGTCGGCCTGCCTGGGTAGAAACTGGCGCCGCTTCGCTGGTCGATGACGAAGCCTCGACTGTGCGCCGCGCGCGCGCGCGTTCGCAACGGTGAAACGGCACGCGAGTCAGCAGCGCACGGCGGCAAGTTGAAAAAAAAGGCGAGGCGCGAAACTTGGAATTCTGCCAAAAAAGGGAAAAATCTTCCCGTATGCACCATATGCACCATATGCACCATATGCACGGGGCCTTCGTCCTTTCGGTGCGACATTTTTCTCTCTTGTCTCTCCGTCTCGCATATCTCTAAACCGGGGGCGGGGGGGGGGGTTATCGGGTGACCGAAGGCAGCCGCCACTTTTAGGCACACTGCGTTTTGAGCTCACCACCTCCCCACCTCCCCAACCTTTAGCCTTAGTTTTAAGCTTAGGCTTAGGCTTAGGCTTTTGTTTTAGTCTTTGCTTAGGCTTAGGCTTTTGCTTTTGCTTTGGCTTAGGCGTTTGCTTAGGCTTAGGCTTAGGTTTCGGGGAAGTGGGGAGGTGGCGGAGCTCAAAACGCTATTAGCGCACTTTTATCTGTCCGTCCGTGCACGTGCATGGGCTCGTGCGCGTGTACGTGCATGTGCGCGTGCGCGTGTACATGTACGTGCATGCGTGGGCGCGTGCACTGCCTGTGCGTGCGCGCGTGTGCGTGCATGTGCACGTGTGCCTGTGCGTGCGCGCGTGCACTGCCTGTGCGTGCGCGCGTGTGCGTGCATGTGCACGTGTGCCTGTGCGTGCGCGCGTGCACTGCCTGTGCGTGCGCGCGTGTGCATGCATGTGCGCGTGTACTTCTAAGCCTAAGCGAAGCCTAAGCCTAAGGGAAGGGAAAGCCTAAGCGAAAGCCTAAGCGAAAGCCTAAGCGAAAGCCTAAGCGAGAGCCTAAGCGAAAGCCTAAGCAAAAGCCTAAGCCTAAGCTCGTCCTAGGCCTAACCAAAACCTAAGCAAAAACTTAATATAACCCCTAAAGATGAACAACCCTCCTGGAGGTGTAGGACACATGGCACACTCCATGGCACATACCATGGCACACTCCTTAATTTGCAAAGAAGAGTGAAAATGACGACTCCTTCTTCGGCAGTGCTGACCACTCTTACTAAAAAAAAACGAAAAAGTGTGTCAATGTGCGAGATGAGTAAACAAAAGGCCACTCTTCAGTGAAAGTAGAACAGGAGAATGCCGTACCTTCTTCGGCAGTGCTGGCCACTCTTACCAAAATGAACAAATGCCGACTCTTCTTTGAAATGTGCACCTGTGCTGTGTTTAAACGCTGACTGCAGTGGCCACTCATCTGACACATCATTGTCAACAACTTTGTAGCACGCAGTAACAAATGGCATCATTTGAGCACGCACAGTAACCCTGCATACTACAGACACATAGAACAATAGAAAGACATTGATTAACACGAACTATAGATACATCATTGTTAATCACAGTTTTAGTATGACTTTCGTCTTCGGGCCACCAATCGATCGCTTTTTTCGTGGTCATCAAATAAGTAGTCTGTCATCTCATGAAAGCGTTCAAAGCATCCATCCGCGACGCAAAGGGACACCTCGCAGATGCTGCAGTAGTAGTTAGTGTGAACTCGCTGCATGTGCCCTTGGCACTCCTTCTTCACCTTAAAAAAAAATAAAAAGTACAGGTAGAAGAGTGGGCAGAGAAAAACGTCACTAAAAAACATACTGAGCCGAAGCGTGGGTAGTGTCCCAGCTTTTGCAGGCGGATTCTTCGCACCTCCTCTTTTGGCAATGGCTTTGGTGTGTGGTCCTTCTGCCCACACTTCGACACACTGGACATCGGCCGCACTACTGGTGCCTCAACAGCGACATTTGTGTCGAGGCTGGTCGCAAAGCGCAACAAGTCTTTTGACAATTTGTCCTTTGCTGCGGCATTCGCAAATGTCGGATTGCTGCTTTCCTTGTAAATCACAACGGAGTTGGCTGAGAACCAGTCGAAGGCTTGCAAGGCCACGGCACTGACGTACCACCTCCTCGACTTATGATGGTTCTTGGTGTGAGAACATAGCTGGTCGCTAAAATGACTACCATGGTTATTAATATGTGAGCAGAGTGGGCACTGCATGCTCACTGGAGATCCACGCCGCCCATGTTAGCGTTGAACTGATTTGCGACGGAGGGCTGAGCGACGGCGATTCTGTAGACGACTCCTTTCGACGTCTTTCCCTTTCGGAAACATACAGTTGACTCCTCCTCACAGTCCGGCTGTGAGGTTAAAAACGTAACAGTGGCAGCGTCTTTCCAGGTTATAGCGACAGTGTCACCTGAAGAGTGGGTGTGCATGATAAGAGTGGGCATTGCAGAAACAGGTGGCACTTAATAAAAAATTAAGTGCCAACCATAAGAGCTGGTCATCTTCAAGCAGTCGCCGCGTTTCAATCGTTTGACCAATGGTGGGTCTGTGACACCTTTTGGCGCACACATTATTTCAGTGGGCAGACTGCTGCGCTGTTCCCTCCTTAGCGTGCCGCAAAAGTAGGTCTTTCTGAGGGACATTGCGTAATTTAGATGCACAGTCGTGTAAAATCGATCGGTGTAAATCTGAATAAGCAGCACATAGAGATATGAAAGGAATGACTAGTAATCAATAGGTAGTCACAATTAACTCACAAAAAAACCTTGGTCCAAAAAGCTAGATAGTCCCGTTTCAGAGTGTCCAGACAGCAGCTTATAACAGATGGCTACTATTCTTCCCCACACTTCTTCGTACTGCACATACGTTTTTGAGTGCAGTGCGGCAGCATAAACATAGCCAGTTTTGGGACAGCACAAGTCGTAATACTTTAGGCCTTCTCCTTTCGGTTTTCCTTTGATTATCTGGACCAAGCCAGATCGGCCTTTGAACTCGGCCATTTCCTCATCCAGACTCAAGTGTCTGGAATTTGGATGCCACATCTTCTGCATATTCAAGTTTGCTTGTGTTAAAAACTTGTCCACCTTGTATGTTTTGTTGTTCTTCTTTGCATCTTCTGTCCACTCCTCTTCATTGTACAGCTGTAGGTACCTGTACCAGAGAATGAATTTTCTCTGGGAGATGCCGCATTTTGCAACGAAAGGGTCTGGCTCTGCTGTACTGAAATTGTGTTTCAGATTTCTTCGTTTGACAACGTCGAAATGGAATATGAGTGCTACAAACTTCAGCCCATCTGCAACTGACATTGTTGGCCAGGTTAAAGGGAGATGTTTCAGTCCGTTTCGGTTAGTGCATTCCACCATCATTTTTAGGCATTCTTCTGACATCTCGAGGAATATTGATGTCAATGATCTGTTCAGATGGCGACTGTTGACCTTAGGATTATTGGCGTCAGAAGGTGCCCACTCTTCTGCTTCAATTTTTTTCGGCAAGCCTCTGGTCCACTTGTAGTCTTCTGGGAGAGGCTGTAGGTGGCGCGATGCTGCTTCAACAAGAGCGAGCGGTGCGTCTGCCCTCTTGCTGCGCAGTGGTGCTTTCCGCTTGTTAGCTGGAATTTGTTCATCATCTGACTGCTCGCCTGAAGAGTGGTCGGACTGAACATCTGAGTCACCAATAATTGCCTCCTCATCAATTTCGTTCTGATCGGGCCCATCTGTCAGAGCCTGCTCAACTTCCTTTGATGCAATGCATTGCACCTCTATTGCAGCTGTGACGTGGGGTTTGGCACGTTTGGGCATGCTGCTGCTACAAACTGCACTGAGGGTGCACACCGAAGCGGCGAACACAAAAGGTAGTTACAACCAACTGTCAATCTGAGCCTCGTCAAAATATTTACTGCCCACTACACACGTCAACGTACGCGCCAATCATCAAAAAAAAATTTCAACAAACGAGAGTGGTCACTCGCGACGCAAGAAACACAAGTTACTTTCTACAGTTACTGTTTCTTCAAGTCGCGAAACGCATCGGCTAGCATTCTGTTCAAGTCTTCCTTCGTCGCTGGCTGCTGTTCCTGACATTTATTTTCAGCAGAGGCAATAGCGACCGAATTGGAATTGTCTGTGTCACCATTGCCACCGCCCACTCTTCCACCTTCGTTTTCGTTTTCATCTTTGCTCTTCCCCTCACGGGGGGGGGGCATGACGAGCGGAGGCGCGCTCTTTGGTGGTGGCACATTGGCTGATGGCAGGGCGAGCGGAGGCGGTTCGACACGCGCCCTTTTGGCGCACTGAAGGAGAGCGTTGCTGAGACTGCGCCTACTGTGGCGGGATCTCTTCCCCTTCGACTGACGCTGAGACACCACTTTCTCAGGACGAGTGGGCGGCTCTTGCCGGTCCTCGTTCACCGATTCTTGTTGATCGGCAGAGTCGACACTGCGGTCTTCGTCTCCGCCCTCTTCTCCTTTCACTGAGCACCAGAGGGGCCCTTCGAGCGCGCGTCCATCAGCCACTGGTGGGAGCTCAGCTGAAGCAACAGAGAAGAGTGTTCACTTAGGCGTTCTACAAAATGTATTAGTTCGCCCTACGCAGTCTCTCCTGCTCTGCAAGTTGTTCGCTTGTCTTTCCAGCCAGCACTGAACTCGGCACCCGACATTTCACCTGGCCCGCTCGTCTTTTGCCAGTGAACAGAGTGGCCGAGGTAGACGCCTTGGTCCAATTGGTCGAGATGCACTTCAATGCCTCCAGTAGCCCTGCCAGCTTGTCTGCCGACTTCAGGTTCGGCACCTCCTTGTCCGCCAACTCAAAAAAATATGCAGTCAGTTCGGGCTGGTGGTCCAGCACCTGTTCCACAGTGCACCCGTCAGTCGCCCAGGTGCGACTGTATTGGGGAGCCTTTCCATTCAAGTAGACCGGCCCTTGCATGTCGCACATGAGCCCGTAGTGGAGGCATAGCAACATCTGCTTGAACTGCTCCTTGTCCAGCTGTTGCTGTAGTGCTTCTGCACCGGCTGCACACTCATCGGCACCTCCACTTTTCTCGTTGCGGCGCTGTCGCACCAGTTTGTCTTCGCAGACGCCCCGTAGCTCCTCTGCGCGCTGTCGGACCACTTGCAGCAGCTCTTGGGGAAGAGTAGACGACTTGGGAACGATAATGTTCGTTCCTGGTTGTGCTTTCACCACTCTTTTGACAGAGATAATTAAAAGAGAAGAGAAGATGACGTTTGTTTAGTGGACAGAGGGCACATGGTGAAAGCACAACCCTGGGTCGGAGGGGTAGCCAAACGCCTGGAGGCCCATGCTGAAGGCGAAACGACTGGGCCGAATCTGCACCACGTCGACTCCGATCGTTCCATCAGAGTGGACAGCCATCAGACGTTTCGCTTGGTCGTGCGCATTTTCGAGTGGGACCCTCTTCCCAGCGTGTAGGGGGTGGTAGCGCCTTGGGCCAGGAGGCACTTGCCTACTCTTCTTTGACTTCTGCTTCGCTCCGGAAGGCTTTGTTTTCGACGCCTCCCCTTCTAAGAACAGCGCTTTCAGCACTCTGATTCGCTCCAGCGCCTTAGCATGAGCCTCCTTGTAGTGAGCCACCTCCGAAGAGTGGGCCTTCCTATCCTTCTTGAGCTCCTTTTTCAGCTCTTTTTTGCGCCTGCGGAGACGCTCAAGCTCCCTTTCGCACTCGGCTGCCTCCTCTTTCAGCTGGCGGTACTGACGTTTCTTGGCCGAGTATTTTGCTGCCAATTCATTGCGCGCTTCCTTCTCTTCTTTCAGCTGCTGCTCCCTCTCTCGCAATTTCTTTTTCAGCGCGACCACCTCAGCAGCAGAGCTTGCGTTGAACGTTGGCGGTTTCAACGCCATCTAATGAAACGCGCACACTTCACAGAAGAGTGAATACAACAAAAGCGTTTCAAGAAGAGTTGACAGATAGAGTTTCGTTGCAATGGCAATGCTCACGGTTGTTCGCAAACATCTTTATTGGAGTCGAACACCACCACTACAGCGCTGCAGTGCATCGCTCACCTACTAAGCTGTCATCAGAACTGCTCAACGGGAGGGGGGAGGGCTACCGGTGTTGACGACTACCGAATAAAGGACACAAATAAGAGTGGGCAGATGGGTAAGTGAGACGCACACATTAGGAAGGCAGACAAATAAAGGAGGACAGCACCGCTGCACTTGGGGTTTGGTTGGGAATGAGCTGCGATGTAGTAAGTACTGAGTGGACAAAATAAGAGTGGGCGGAGTATTTTTTGGGAATTATCGGTTTGTCTTGCAGAGTTCACTCAAAGTTTATCTTGCAAGCTCTGCAAGTACGCCACTCGCTCTTCTGGTTGCATGGACTCTGCAACGAAACAATCGTCAGCATTTACCCAGGCAATTGAATATTAATGAACACACCAAGTCGACTCTTGATTTGTTGCACGGTAGGCGCCGCTGTCGGATGGGTAGGCGCCGCTGTCTCCCCGGCAAGGCCCTGCCCAGCTTGACTGCGCCCAGCCCGAGTAGTCGACGTCGAGTCACCGTGCATAAACATCTCAGGCGAGAAGCTGGTTGGCTAAACAGGCATCAATGAAATGTATGGCGATTCAATTGAAAGTCAGTGCATCCGCACACCTCTGCTGCAGAGTGAGCAGACATGCTGGGAGCTGGCGTCTTGTTCGCACTAGCGACCATTCCTCCTGCTAATGCTCCACCGCGAGCTGCAACAGTTAGAACAGCATCTTACTTTCGGGTTCCCGCATAAAATAGGTCCAGAAAATGCAGCTGCACACCTTCAGATGTCTTTCGACTTTTTGGAGCTGACCCGGAATCTGCAGTGGAAGCTGGCCGCCTCCTCTTCTCCGCAGATGGTCCAGCAGGCGTGACGCTGGTGTTCAGTTTGCCAATTCGCAGCTTGCGATTGTAGTGCTTCTGAAAGCCTCGCAGTGCATCCGCAAAGCAAGGTGCCAGAATATCCTAAATGCCCACTCATGTTACTGCAAACCAAGTGGCAAGTGTCCATTGTAACTAATGAACTCGCCTCGCCCACACCCCCCAAGACCCGTCGCAGGTGTCGCAGGAACGATCGAAGTGGCTCCCCATTCTTTTCAATGAGCCCCTCGAGAGTGTCTTGGGAGCTTGTCCCACCGTCAACAGCAGCAGTTGGACCTTCTAGATGGGTGGAAAATTGTTGTCTACTGAGCAGCACCAGTCTATAAGCTAAAAAACGGACTCTCCAAATGAACGGGCTTCTCACTCTCTCGTCCCGCCAAGATTTCGAGATGACTGTAAAAGTCTTGAAGACACAGTTTCAGCGCCTTACTCATTTTTTTAGGGTCGGGGGGCATAGTCTGCCGACGCAAATTTGACAAACCGTTATTTCACCCTTATTCGTTTAAATATTGAGTATCAACAAATTCTAGAGAATTCAGACTACGCCCCCTGGTCGTTTGTGTCTTCGGAATTCGTCAAGTCGCTCTCTGACCTGACCCGCAAGTCTCGTGTTTGATGGGACAGTGTCCACTCTGAACCCTTTGATTTTCGTGCCACCAGTTTCTTTTTGAGGAGTAAAAGTGCCAAAGAAACAGATGGTCTTCCTCGGTGAGTTGACGTTGACAGATCTCACAGCAGGGTTATTAAAAACCGTCTCCTGGATGGTAAACACATCCACTCTGTTGTCCGAAGTGCGCTCGCTCTGCACTCGAGTCATCGACTAAACGAGAGGAACAGTTGGCGCAGCAGAAACAGACAAATCAATCGCGCTTTTATCGCCTGCTCCCTCACAAAGAGAAGAGTGGGCGAAAAAATAACAGGCGAACACCTTTATCACTCACCATTCCCTGGATGTCTTCGGCTGTGATTCCCGCATTCTCGCCATGCTGCCGAAGCAGATCATTAAATTCTTCCACTGCTGTGTCAGCAGTGGACATGGCGGACATGCGTGACTCCTCTTCTGCCACTTGCTGAGGGGCCGGACCAGCCGATGTTTGCCCATAAGTAGCCGCAGCAGACACGAGTGGCCCATTATCGCCAGCTGGCACCACTGGCTCGTGGGTTGCAGCAACTGCAGCAGCAGCAACAAACGATTCGTGCGTGGCTTTGTCCGCACCATCAGTAGCTGGCTGATTTTGAGGAGTGGGCACCTGGTGGGCAGCCTCTTCAGCGACGAGTGCGTCATAAGACTGGAACAAGCGCGTTTTGATGCTGTTCGGAACACTGTTGGTAGCGTCGCCTTCAGGTGCGCTGTTCGCCGCATCGCCTCCTGCTGAGACTGCTCCACTGCCGAGTCCACCCAGCAGCCGTTCCACATCGTCGCAGTGTCTCCTCATGTTGCTGTCCCACTGCCACGCTGGCGCTGGTGCTGGTCCACTTCGCGCTTCACTTGAACTGAGGCTGTCCAACTTGGTTTGCAACTGCCCAATCGATGTCAGCAGCTGTTGCAGCAGGCCATTCTCAGATTCAGCAGAACTGTGAGTGGGTGAGCCGGCCACTCTTCTAAGCAAGGCTGTTGCCTCGTCAGCACTTTGAATTTGGCCTCTTATAGCATCCAGCGCAGTTCGCTTTTCGCACGAGCTGTGACTCAACATGGCGCTAACATCTTTCCTCAGTGCCTGCACCTCTTCTCCTGTTGTATGAACAGCTGTGACCATTCGACCAGCGACATTGTCATAGTGGTCAGACAGCTGACCCAACATCTCCTCAGCCACTCGTTTCACAGCAGCCGAAACTAGTGACTTTGCAGTCTCATCGGAAATGCCCACCTGAGGCGTCGACGCCGACGCCTCTCCAATTCTGCTCTTTTTGTCTCTGGAACTCTTCAACATCGCCTTGGCAGATTGCACTGCTTTTGAGCAGGCCGCAGCCAGCTCCTTCTCACTCAACTGTGGTTTCGAAGTTGTCGCTCTCTCCGCATTGCTGCTCTGCTGGACAGTGACAAAGGGCCCAGAGCCACAGTGTTCAAACATGTTTGTGCCCACCTGCCGAGCCTCCACTCTGAGGTTTTCAAACTCGACGACATGCGACAAGTGGACTCGAAAGACTTCCAAGCTGCTCTTGTCACAGACCAACACTGTGTGCTGGTAAACGTCCACCAATTCGATTATGCACTTCTTCAGAAGTCCACTTTTATCCACCGTGCAAACTCTTCCAGCAAGACCGAAACTCATCTTGCTACTGCGCGCCTGCTTCATCGTCAGGTCTTCAATTTTCTTGATCATTTTCAACTTCTGAGTGTCCTGCATAACGCTGGGTGGCAAAACGCTAGCCTTTGCTGCCGGGCGACACCTCTGCGCCATGTGAAACTAAACATACGCACACAATGAAGAAGAGTGGGCATCAGTGAAAGAAGTGGAAAAGGGAATGACATAAGTATTCATTAAACCCGCCCTCAAGTCGCCCACTTGCAGCTCACTACACTCTCAATTTGCTACACTCTCCGTTTGTTACATGTATCACCTCCCCCCACCACAACCGCACCCTCCAACCCAGCTATTCTCACCGCGCTGTCATCGTAGCCGCTGAAGGAACACTTGTAGTAAACAGTGCCGAGTGCATCCACCACTGAACCAATAACGATTCCGCTCCAGTACTTTCCACAGTCAGCGACGTGAATTGGTGATTTGTTCGGTAACAGCGACCGATCGCCACGAGTGTAAGAATTGTAGTAAAACTAAACAGTAATGACGTGACCTTTTGCATTGAAATAATAAGAGTAGCCGCACTCCCTATACCTTGTCCACTCTTCTGAACAACGTCATTTTTTCCTTTAAAGTCATGCTCTGATCGGTTTTGGGCGCCCTGCTTTCGATCGCATCCAAAGCCAAAGACTTTCGTCCAAGAAAATCCAAAACGAGAGTTTCTGAGGTTTCCACATTCGTCACGTCCTGCAAGAAGTGGACACCTCATCGCATTCATGCATACTCATCGTCTATGTATGAATGAACCTGTAAACGAACCACTGTGCCATCGAAGACGGGAATCTCTTGCTCGTAGAGAGGATCATCCACCGCTCTAGAGTGAGCTGGAAACACTTCCTCAGCCAGAATGATGACATTCTTGGCTTTCTCTAGTTCACCACCAGGAAGAGTGTTCAATTTGGAGCACAAGACACTCCGTTCCATCGGTACGTCAAAAATGCGACGAGCCCAAGTTAGAGAATCAGCAGCTTCACCAACAGTACTTCCCTCTTCTCCAGAAATGCCAACTTGCTCGCCCTTGGCCCCCTCTTCCACCAAAACTGGCCACTCTTCGGCAGCTGAGGAGACATTCTGTGGATCAGCCGGTGTCGACACAGGAGCCACAGTGGGAGGCACTTCAGGTGCGTCGGCAGGGGCACCTTCTTCGGTCAAAACTGCAGGTCCGTCATTTGCACTGGCCGCAACATCGTGCTTCACAGTCTGCTCGCCATTGGCCACGTCTGCAGCGTTTTTTTTTTGTCCGAAAAATGAAAACCCATCCACAGAGAAGAAGCCCATTCGCTTACCTGCAGCAGAGGCAGCGCCATCCTCACCACCGCCCACCACTAGCACTCCCCCTTCGCTCTGCTGATCCGTCCTGCTCTAAAAATAATTGATTAATTAATTAATTTGGAAAAAAATGTTTTTAATAAAAATCCAAAAAATACCTCTTTTTTGGCTGGTGGCGGTGGATCACCAACTCCGTCGCTGCTCACCTCCTCCGCTTCCATGCCACAACAACGATTTGTAGAAAATACGCGAGAAAAATACAAAGAAATGTGCCAAAATTTTGCAACTTTGCTCAAAAGAAGAGAAAAACAACAACACTGAGCTCGCTATGTAATGTATATGCAAATCGCACAGCATGTGTGCCACAGTATCATGTACTCGCATTCATTGCCATTCAGGGTTCACGCGCGGTTTTGACACCTATATCGATTTCTGAGAGGGTACACTACACTGCCGAGTGGCGCAGACATGCTGAAGAGTGGGTTAGTTTGTATATGAGTAGGCATAGACGCAGCTTGTGGCCACTACATCATGTTTCAATGACGAACAGTATTTTTGCTCGTAAGAGTAGGCAATGCCATGCACATGGCCAGCCGCCATGGCCGCTGCGCCACGACTAATAAGAGTAGTTCTGCTGGTAAGAGTAGACAGCGACACAGCAATGCCAAGCCACGCGCCACGACCAGCCGAAGAGTAGTTCTGCTGGTAAGAGTAGACAGCGACACAGCAATGCCAAGCCACGCGCCACGACCAGCCGAAGAGTACTTCTGCTGGTAAGAGTAGACAGCGACACATCAATGCCAAGAATTGTGTACTCTCATGTGTACTCCACGTACTCATGTGTACTCATAAGCACTCCTGCCCACTATTATCGCCTTGTCAGTCGAATAAGATTAACCTTTGGAGAACCATAGGGGGACGTCGCTGCTGCCGATGAGTGGGTGATACCGAAGAGTGTGCACATTTGTCAACTACATAGAAGAGTGGATATGCCTGCCCACTACAAACCCACTCATATGGGCACATTGCACGATGTGCCACACGATGTGCCACATGTGCCATTCATGTGCTGTCCTTTAGGGAATAAACAAAAATTCAATATCGTAACTATAAGGCTTCAACGGAGCGACAAGGGAAAAAATGTCGCACCGCAATAACGAAGGCCCCGTGCATATGGTGCATATGGGAAGATTTTTCCCCCAAAAAAATTGCAACGCACTAAACTGCAACTGCAACGAAAGAATGTTGCTTTGACAATTGTGGGGAGGGCGCCTACTGTGTCAGGAAAGAACTGCGCGCAGGTATACATCATTTTTGCGGTTCTATCAGCCGTCATTGCGATTTCCTGCCTTTTGCTTGCACTTTTTTGTACACTTTCTAAACCACAAACGCAGAAGGTGCGTTAACGATGTTCAAATGGAAACAAACGATGTTCAAATGCTAGTACGGCTAGTAGATAAACACGTGCAAAATATACGGAACATATACAAAATTCCTCGTGCGATGAACGATGAACGTTGCGTTGAACTGAAAAGCGAGCTGAAATCTAGGACAGCGATGGCACGAGAAAGGGAGGGAAGTCCTCAATCTAGTGGCTCCATCAAGAATCGAAACCCAGAACCGTACGTGCAAGATGCCAGTTCTCTACCACTAGGCCATACGCTGCCCCTGCCATACTGCATGACCAGGTCATTTGCCCCCCCCCCCCCCTCCCACTCGACCAAACTCGTTCATTTATAGTTGAAACTGGTACTCGTTAATGCACCCAAGTTACAGGCATTTTTGAATCTTAAACTTAATCTTAAGCGCCACTGAATTTTAAAGAAGTTATAAACATCGCTACAGTATACGCACTGTTTGTGTTGTCGGTGTCGGTAACGCGACGCGTCCGATAATCGGGGAAAAGCTAAACCATTGTACCATTGACCAATTGTACCATTGTACGGAGAGAAGCACACCATAATATTTAAAATGCGTTGACTCTCGATGCTCAACGGTTAAATACTAAAACAACGCGTCACACGCCAAATTTCATTTCAATGTTTCAACACACCAACACGCGCACATTGCACCTCACACCGACGCAGCCCCAGCTTTCAATTGCGGCTAGCATTGAATCCCAGCACTGCAATCGCCTTTTTTCCACAACTCTTCAATTGCAACACATGTCACTACCCAAGTTGCACACAACGGACAAGCGACGCGACTCCAACAACATACCGGTAGCGTTCACGTGAGATTCATGAGGCAGATGGATGAGGCAGATCTACATACCCATTGCAACCAACATTCAAAAGCACACTCCAAACTGACGCGCAAACTGTTCGCGGTGGGACAACGATGGCTTGCCAGCCACGAAATCGCTATTCACAAACTTTGTGGAGAAATAGGGGTAGCGGGTGGCGATGGGTGGCTTGGGTGGGGTGGGGTTAACCGAATTAAAAAAAAAAGAATATAAATAAATAAAATATTTACGTGAAGTTTTGATGCTTGCAGTCCATTCGACAAATCCCGAATTACCCCCTCATCTGTTCAAAAAATTGGCGATTTACCCACCAATCCCAAGTTCCGTTTATAAGGAAAAAATAAATAAAATGTATATACACCACAGCAATATATGCGATGGGCTCCTGCTGTCAGGAAGCGGTAGAAGCGTTGACCCTGGCCCCACTTTCCATAGGAGTCGACATACAGGTCCAGCGGATTGCCAGGGATTGGTAGTCGACAAGAAAGGAGCACTCGTTCAAAGCAGCAGGCAAACTGAGAGGCACTTTGCGAGCCGCCGCCAACTCGCTGAGTTTTCCGGCGGGCAACAGCACACACGTCTACCGAATCCACAAAGTGCGGCTTCAGCAAGCCCTACGAGCTGATGTTGTCATTTGGTTTGTCGGCATTCATTTTCTAGCACAGATTCTCTACATTCAACTTCCAAAAGAAAAAGCCGCGGCGAGCATGTGGGGCGCGCGTTATTTTAGTATTTAACAGTTGAGCATCGAGAGTCAACGCATTTAAAATATTATGGTGTGCTTCTCTCCGTACAATGGTACAATTGTACAATGGTACAATGGTTTAGCTTTTCCCGATAATCGCGGTACGTTTCCAGAATTCTCTGACAGTGTTCGGACAGCGCCGTTTTTGTCAATAATTCTCTTCTTTTCTTTTGAAAAACACGAAATGCCGCGCGGTAAAGTCGACGCCGAAGTTTGGGGACGCGAGGACGTCAAGTGGGTTCTAGAGGACCTGGCGAGCGGCAGTGTCGACTATACCGTCCGATCGGCTGCTGACGAAATCTCCGTCTGACGCCCTTACTTGTATGTATGTTCATATACGTTGTCCGAAGGGTCTGCCTGAGTTTAGCAGCTGACGGGTCGTGCGGTCGGCAAGTCCACGGTCTCTGACCACGTTAGGAGTACAACTCCACAGCGGAAGGCGCGCCGAAAGCTGCCACGGCTGCGACCCGTCACAAAAAAGCCGCGAGTACCGCCGCTGGTCATGATTCGTCGGCGGCGACGCACCGCGCAGCAGCCGACAGACACCGCACCGTCGCCGAGAGCTCGCCAGAGACGCAGTTCGACGTCCTCGTCGGAGACTACGACAGGGCCCTTGATCGTGGCGCCGAAATATCGCCGATTGTCCGGCTTGGGCCAGCAAAGACTCCAGCGGCCGCCGGCTCGTCGCGACGATTTGCCGACGTCGACAGCTGCTGTCGACCTGGCGGCCCGAGTCAAAATAGCGTCCTCGGTCAGCGACGGCGGCCTGGACGACCTCCCTCTGCGACTCTCTCGCCGCCAGTGTTGTATGGGTCTGTCGAAATCGCTGCGCAGGCACGCGCTGCTCGTGCCTGAGGAGGAGGGAGGGGTGCGCGTCTACAGCCAGAGCGGCTACTCCTCAAACGGCGACTTGTACTACCGCTGCATTCCCTGCGACCGTCTCAACAAACAGACGGCCCGTGGAGGGGGCGGCACCGGGCGGCATCTGACGCCCACGGTGATCAAACGCACGGATGGTAGTCTGGAGGAGGGGGTGAAGGGCAGCGAACACCACGAGCACTGCGAGCTGTTCACCCCGCAGCAAGTGCTGGCGCAACAACTGGACCGCAACAGCAGACGACTCGTCAAGGAGAGAGGATTGGACCCCCACAGCGCCCATGAGCAGGTCACGCACTACTAGAACTGCTCTCCCCACACAGATTTTTTTGGAATTTTTTCAATGTCCCAGAGCCAGTGGCCCAGACTGAAAATTTGTACGAATCCGTGGAGGACTCCCCCCCCCCCCCTTTGGCGCACCGCATCCCGAGGGACTGGGGATGACCCCCCCCCCCCCAATGGACTGATCAATTTTCAGAATTAGCCAATTTATCTTGTAGAAACCGCAGAAAAGTTGTCACTGCGCTGTTGTTTCCGCTACTTACCTAAAATCACGTAGAAATCGGCTCACAGATCCAGTCCATTTTACTTGAAATCGGACAATCTGCGTACTGCAGGGTCTGATGGCTTGCTTGGACGCCGAGAGACAGTTGGAGGGCGTGCTGTCGCCGGAGGCGCTCGAGGGCAACGACAGCGTCAGCGCCACCTTTCCCTCCTGGCAGAGCATCAGGCCCTCCTATTGCCGGATCCGCTCCAAGAGCAAGCACAACAACGCGCAGCCTCACATGAAGCCGAGTGGTAGGGAAATTCGAAAGTAGACGTGTAACTGGCGGGGGGGGTGGGGGCACCGCAGAATTTTTTCTACCACTCCCCCAGCATTTTTCCAAGGGATTTTCACTCGGTCTAAAATGATAAAAGTGAGTAAATGTTGGTGTATTTCAGTGCTTTTCAGTGTTATGTAACCATAAAACAGGTAAATAACACTGTTTAGACCCTATTTATACCCATTTTTGACCAAAAAGTACCAGTACAACTCAAAAGTGGCCAGCTACCCCCCCCCAACTTTTCGCTCCAGACATTCCTCCCCCCCCCCCCAAAAAAAAAATTCGGCCATTTACTCCCCCTCCCCCACTCTTCCAGACCAGGTTACAGGCATCCCCCCCCCCCCTCATGCCTAATGAATAGGTACTTTTCCGTCCAAATGAGGTACACTAACGTCTGAATTGTCGTCAACCATTCAAAACACGCACAAGGCACACCTTTGTTCTTCTTGACGGATTAATTGCAGGGGTTTGGGCGAAAATAGGCGGTACGAGGCCGATGGTGGTGGTGGTAGGGGGGGGGGGGGTCCGCCTACCTGACTGTACCCCACCATTGCTTGCAGGAGGCGAACGCCACGCACTAAATACTGTGGGGCCGCCCTCCCACCCCTCTTCTGAGGGCGTAGTGGCCAGTGACGCCACGCCCCCTGGTAGTGCAGCAGCAGCCAAAAGCCCACGAACAAGGAGGTGGCAGCCACCCGCTTGGCTCCAGCCCCAGGGCTCGCCACCGCTCCTCACTTTCTCTGGTGCAAATGGCAGCACTACTGATGTTTTTGATGACGCCGACGTAACCGTGCCCTTTCTATTCCCCTGCTGACCGCTCACGTAGTTTCTTCACGCGTTCGTTCGTCGGTGCAGCGAGCGTTCGAATCGGCATTTTGTGCGAGCGTGCAATGCTTTCATATGCCAAGCGATTGAATGAACACAAGTGTGTATGCAGCATTGTAAGGTCAGTAGAGCATGCCTGTAACCCGGGCCTAAACGTTCACCAAAATTGCACCTAAACAGGTACTTTTCGTCTGAGGGTCTACTAAATACGTTAGCGTCATTTAGAAGAATTTATGTTCGTATCATACGACACGTACGTACGCAGAACACTTACTTTTACTCACTTTTAATGTTTCAGACTGCTTAAAAAATACCGAAATCCTCCAGAAAGTGCTCTCACCCTAAAACGTCTCGCCTTCCACCACAAAGAGCGTGGATGAGCGTCCATTACACTCCATCATGCGTAGTGTAGTAGTGTATTCCACCATACACAAAATTGTCAACTTTTATACGACCGAATTATTTTTTATTCGAATAGGTACAATATCGAGTGTGCGTGTCACGAATTGCCCCAAATGCGGTTTTTATTCGCTGAAAAGCCAGTACAAATACGCGGCAAACGCCAAAGGGAGCGACGCCAAAAAGAACACATTCAGAGCGGCGATGCACACTTTTATCGAGTCGCCATGTTGGTCTCGCAAGTGACAAGACAACGAAACTCGCTCGCCTCAGCAACGGTCATGGAATCAAAGTGGGGGAGAGAGGTCCATATGGGTACTGAATCGTCCTAGCAAATACCATTCGGAAAAGACAGAAAAAATAGCGTGAGAGCATACGAGCCCATTGCACCCCCCCCTCCTCCTGGAAGATATGCATCCCCATGCTCAGAGCCCCCCCCCCCTCACAAGGCAACCTTTCCCATTAAATAGGATTTGAATGTTTCAATTTCCCGCTTGCATCCCCTATTTTTTGCACCCCCCACCCTCCACCCAACCCAATTTCCACGGGCTCCTACGCATGAATGATTTCCATTATTTTTTTTTGCAAAAATCGGTTTAAAACCAAACACTTTAAATAGAGAGTGATCTGATAGTCTCCAACGCAAGAACCACGTATGTCAAATAGTGCACCGAAGTAACGCGGCGTCCACCAGTTTCGAAAGTAACTTCTTGTTCGTTCTTCGCGTAAACTTTTAAAGTGCGCTAGCATACAAAAGCTTTTAGGTGGTATCCACACCACAGCCACAGATAATTATTGACTTTTTATTGTGTCACTCCTAAAACAGCCACTTTCTCCCCGCACCAAGATAACTTCGCACCAAAATACCTACCAATTCAATGACCATTCTCCGCGGTGACATTCGCATTGCCATTGAACAGCAGGGGTTGCTGGCCATTGCTGTAGCTCTTTTCGAAGCCTTGGTGGCTGGTGCTGCTACCGGATGCATTTGCACCACCCCGGGTGCTCCCGGTCAAACTTAGAGACTCCAGCAGCTGCGCTTCGGTCATTTTCCTCAGCACCGCCTCGCCGTGGCGTTGGACCGCCTCGAAAATCTGAGTCAACTCCTCCACCAACGTCTCGTGTCGGAAGGTGACGCTGAAGACACACGCACACACAGACTGCATATGTGTAAGTGTGCGTTTCTGGTAAGGGGGGAGGTGTAGATTAAGAACACTTTCTTGGGGGCGGGGGGATCAGAGAACCTTGTGGGAAGGGGGTTAGCAACGTCTTGGACAGCACGAGATTTGGGAGGGTGCACCGAAATATGAACATATCGCATCAAAGTAGTGTGTAAACGGTACCTTTGAGTTAAAATGGCGTCTACTTCTATTTTTTTTTGTCATAAAACACTATCAGGATATGGAAACACGCCACTTCATCAAGGTGGGAGGGTTGCCAACTGTATGAGCGAGAGTCATTAGTGCCAACCAGGGTTTCAACCAGGAAAATAGGTTGAAACCATACCTGTAACCGGAAAATGGACCTGGGAGAGGGTTCGAGCACTTCTTAGGGGGAGGGGGGGGGGGGGTGGAAAAAAACTGGAGAGAGGGTCTGGAGAGGAAAAGGCACTTTTCGGTTCGATTTTTAGTGAAAAATGCACTGTAAAAACCCTAAAATATGCACTTTTTAGAATTTCTGGGGGGGGGGTGGGTTGGGTTTCGCACAAACTTATAGGGGAGTGGGGGGGGGGGGGTGGGTAGGGTCAAGCCCAGCACCTGGGGGAGGGGGAGGGAACCCCCAGTTACAGGTGCGGTTGAAACCACGAACCGGATGTCTGGGACGTTGGTCCTGCTGACGTCATTGCCAGCCACTCCTTCATCAGTGTAGTTGGAACCCAACCAGTGTCGCTTCACCTAAAAAAAATCTAATTTTTTTCTAAAAACAAAAAATAAACGTAAAGATGCACTCACGTAGTGGGAGAAGCCACTCTGAAGAACCGAGTTACGCGCGATCTCGCACATATCGCTCGGAGAGAGCTTCCAGACCTGCGCCGCGATGCTGTACTCCTCCATGAGGGGCTCCTGAAAAAAATCAAAAAAAGTGACTTAATCCGCTTTTATTTTAGATGTAGAAAAATGTGATGCACACACACACACACACACACACGCACACGCACACACACACACACGCAACACACACTACAATACAAATGCACGTACACTACACTACACACACGCACGCACAGACGCGCACAACACAACACAACACAACACGCACACGCACGCACACACACCTTGGTGAAGTGGAACTGCAGAGGGTCGTCCGTGCTCAGAGAGACGTTGAGACCCTTCTGGAGAAACTCCGGCATGGGGTTCCTGTGAAAGAATCCGGGCATCAATCATCATAGAGGTAATAACCCCCACATGATTCTACACCCCCCCCCCATTGTTTGTTTGTTTGTTGTTATGTGGGCCGCTTGTGCTCGCAAGTGAGAGATGAGAGAGATACAGTCGGTCCGATCCCGATTGGCTGCCCCCCCCCCCCAGAAGGGCCATTTAGCCCCCCCCCAATCGAACCCGACCCAGTTACAGATATGACCCGCACCTGTGATAGTTCAAGAAGAGCGAGTTGTTACTGAGGGGGCTCATGGCGATGCCGACGTTGGCCAGGTAGTACAGGTACTGTAGGACGGGCACCTGAAATCGGTCACATTATCTCATTAACACAAACCCGAGCTCGCAGACCGAGCTTGCCGTGTGTTCACGCTGTGCACGCACGCACGCACGTACGCACGCCTCCCAGGCAGGATCACCTTTCTCAGGAGCAATCCGTGCGCGATGCTCTCAGCGGTCATAAAAGCGGTGACGAGGTGACTGACAGGGCCCGCCTCGCCGCTGTGCGGCCTCAGCGTCAAGGTCGTGAGGCCGCGCGACCTGAAAACACGTTCCGCCTTACTTTTTCTTACCACTGCAAGAAAAAATCCAGTCCAAAAGCCTGTAGAACAAAACCACGCCAGAAAGGCGCACCAAATTACCTCCTGAACTCGTTCAGCACCGTCAGGTTGGCGTACATGTAGTAGAGATAGTAGGAGTAGGGCGGGTTGTCGGTCGACGTCCAGTCGGCAGGCTGCGGCGAGCCCTGGTCGAAACCGGAATGTTCCGGTTTGCTCTCGTCGTCCACGCTGTCCAGAGCCGTCACCTGAACCATGATCGTGTGCGTGTTTGTGTGTGCGTGCCAGTACTTGCAAACTCGCAATGCAATTGCCACGAAGAGAGAAAAATGTTTCAAACTGACAACAAAAGCTATACCTACGCGGGGAAAGTATTATTGCGTTCAGCTAGCTCCCTTCGACAATAAAACTAGACTTTTTTAATTTTTCCTATGTCGGATACTTTTATTAAACATTTTCTTCTTCGGTACAAAACGCAAATTCCGTTCTTCCATCCAAAAAGGCACGACAATTTGGGCCGGTGCACGTGACCAGGACATTCTCCCCCAAAATGTGGTGCGCGCTTATGTGGAGCCACATTTAGTACGGTAAATAGTGCGGTACACTATTAAAAGGAGGCATTAAGCATATCGAGAATAGATGTGCGAATGTGAGCATACCGCAACGTAAATTGTTATTTTTTTGTTGAGAGTAATGGTCAAAATTGTATCGTCGTTCTATATCTAATATTGATGACGGTCCAGGATTCTTTGACGAGAATTTCGTCAGCGCCCTCCCCACCCTGCAGCTGAATTACCTTGTGATAGCTACCTCGCTGTTCTGTCACCGCCGCAACAGTCCAAGGCAAAGTGATACTAATGCCAATTGCCAACGCCTCTCGTCAGCAGCACAACTTTCTTTTCTCATGTTTGCCAGCACCACCTTGTTTGTCTGTGTGGTTCGCTTCTCTGATCGCGGGGCGGCCTCTCTCTGCTCACACATCATTCACTGCTGCTAGGGAAGATGATACCCAGTCAGCCCAATGGCTGCTGGCTCCCCATAACGGGCCGGAACTGTCGCTTCCAACTAGGTCTACTGGTTGTCCATGTTTGCCACATGAGACCGAGATCAATCCAAGTGTTGCCGTGTCGACTTCCTTTATCCAAGACTTTGAAGAAAAAAAAAGAACTGCTGGCGGGTTGACTTCGCTGCCTCCTTTTAATACGTACTTATGTTATAGGCTCAATAAAATGTGGCGTTAATTGAACGCGCGTGACGACTTGGGGGAGAATGTCCTAGGAACCCCGGTGCATAGGTGCGTTGTTCGTGCGTGCTAGTGCGTATGCGCACTTCTTGCATAAAAAAATGAAAATCATAACTAATTAAAAAAAAGTTAATCAAACCAACATGTTGCAGGAATTTATGAAGTTCCGGGTGCGAGTGGGGGTCGTTGGTGACCTCAAAGAGCGGCTGGAACACGTTGTCCAGAACCTCTTGAAAATTCTTCATGAGACCCTTGCAGCGGAACACGTCGCTAAAGGGCGGATTATTGAGTTTAATCATAATTTAAAATTAATAAAATTCCAATTTCACAGTACTAGAGTCTGGGAATTTGTATGAGCCAAGCGACGGACGGAGACCACATGTCGTGGTTGACCGCCCACTTCGCCAGTGTGTCCCACTCGTCCTTTGACTTGCCTGCAGTTTTAATGACAAATATAAATTAATTTAAAGAAAATGAAAATATGGTGACAAAAGTAAATGCTCAATCTAATCATTTCACAGAGACGAAGAGACGCAGCTGCGGGTCACGTGACCAAGAATACGACGGTCTGCTAAGGCAGCGTTGCAAAAACGCCATTTAAAACAAAAACGAAATTTTCAAAATTTAAAAAAAGTCCAGTTTAAAAGGTTCGCAGGACACGTATTTTATGCTTGAAGTTTTTTGTTGCAGCTTTTCTACAGCATCGACAGCTGCCAGATGCGTTTGCGAGGCTTTGTTTCCATATATACGTAGTTTTCGTCACGTTATTGGTAATTATTCATTAGCAATTAATTAGCCATTATTACCGTAAATCGACAGGCGGTACTCAGCGTGCTGGTACTTGCTCTCGTTGAGGTCGTGGATCAGCTCCTAGAGAGTACGTGCGTGCGTGTACGTCCGTCGGTGCATGCGTGCGTGCGTGCGTCGGTCAAACCTTGAGCACTTGCGCAAAGTAGCGGCCGTCAATGTGATTGTCGGTTTTGATGAAGATCTCCCTCAAGACGCTCTCCCCAATGGGATTGTACTTTGCGTTGAACTTGTCGAATCGGTGGAACGTATTGCGGTCCTGACAAAGTGTGCGTGCGTGCGTGCGTGTACGTGCGTGCGGCACACTCGGATGGCTTAGTGGTGGTGGAGAATCGGCCTCTTGCACGCACGGTGTCTGGGTTCGATTCTTGATGGATCACCTAACGAGGATTTCCATGCCAATGGACTTTCTCGTGCTGTCGCTGCCCCAGTTTGCAGTTGGCCTTCTTCCGCATGTCTTTGGCTAATTGTGCGGCTCTAGACCATACCTGTAACGGGGGAGGGGGGGGGCGCTGTTTTTCCCAGACCCCCTGAACTTTCCCAAGGGATTTTCACTGTCTTTTCACCCTATTTATACCCATTTTTGACCAAAAAGTACCAATAAAAACTAAAATGACCAGCTACCCCCCCCCACTCTTTGCTCCAAAGACCCTTGCCCAAAATACGGCCTTTTACCCCCCCCCCTCTTCCAGACCCGGTTACAGGTATGCTCTAAACGGGAAGGCGTCATGGAGATTCGTGTGCTATCTCCTAGTGTTGCCCCTAATCCAACAACAACGGAACACAATCCACACAGTTCGACACCAACCGCGTGTACGTCGAGACGGTCCACACTGAGGTCCTCCGCTTTGAGGTTCATGTTTTGGAAGACCTCCATTAGCGTCATGGGCTTGCCTTGCTGAAGACACTAGTATCCATATATAGACCTATGCTACGACGGTGGCACGCACGCACGCACGCGCACCTTCATGCATACGATATTGTCGCCTTCGGTGCGAATCTTCTTCTTGATGAAGCGCAACAGGTGCTTTTGGTTCATGGCGCTGGAGGCGTGCACGTGCGTGTCGACCTACAAGCGACTTTGAATTCATGTACTGGCGATATTGGCAAGCTACGCGCGGCTACTGCCAATATTGCACCAGTACACACAATGAGTCGTGGCACAACCGTCTTCACTCCGTGTTGTTATTCCGCAATCGCTACTAGTTGTCCCCTCTCCCCGTCCTGCCCCTTGTCGAGTCCTGCCATAGCAGTAGACTCGGCCACTCTCCCCACTTCTCCAAAGCGGCCACTGCCAACTCCTTCCTCTACAATTCCTCGAGAAATTGAAACGCCCTCCGCCAGTCCGTGATCGATCTCATCTCATCCCCAACGCGTTCCGCCAGTACGTCGAGAATCCCATCCGTTCATTGAGTATCTGACCAGAAAGCAGTTTTAAACCCATATGTAGAAATTTGGTAATTTATGGCACAACCTCGTTTCTTATACTTTTCTTAAACCGATGGCGCGCCCTGCTCTGCAGTTAACGGTGTTCATTCTGTGTCAGGTGTGGTCATCGTTAAAAAACATACATACATACATGATGAGTAAGAAGCACGCCTTTCGATACCTTGCGAACATTGTAGAAGTCTCGGTGTGGCACACCCTTCTGTTCGTTGAGTTCGCGCGTCTCGTTCAGTAGGATGTGCAACTGGAACTTGTTCTGCAGGTACAATAGACGGCGAAAGGAGAAGCTCTTCCTGCAAAGTGGCCATTTTGGTGCGTATCCCGTCAAAAAAAAAATGACACCAAAATATCACAATGGTCCGTCCGCGATCATGCGGTGCAGAATCTGCATGTCCTGCAGAAATGCAGTTCGGTCGACGTAGAAAGCCTTGATAAATTCGGGAATTTCGTTGGTTTCTGGGTCGAGAATTTGGAAGACGCCGTCTTTGCTCTCCAGTCGATATTTCTCGGTGCGTGTGAGTGTGGGAAAATTCCAGATTTCATCCGGTGGTTTCGCGTCTATTGGCCATCTATCGCCACCTACAACGGATTTTGCTTATTTCCAGCCAACTGAAAAAGTCACGGCTGGTGGCAATGGCATGCTCGCATTGCACAAGGAGTGTGGGGAGAGGCAAATCTGTTAGACACTCGAAAGTCGTGTTAGTCAAAATCGGCATTCCAAAAAAATCACTGCGCGCACACTCTCTGCAAACCCCTCACCGATCGCAGTCAGATAATCAGCAATTGGCAGTCTGCTGACCTCATTCAACGCTGAAGTTGCTCTCAATTCCTTAGCGGAACAAGTTTTTTTTTATTTTTTATTTATTTGGCTTTACTCGTCCCAACGTCACAAGCGAACGCAGCGAAATAAACTGGCGACGAAAAGTGCATAGTATCAACGCGAAGTAAGCGAAGCATGGAAAGAAAAATGACGAAACGAAACGCAAACTCACGAACGCAAACTCAACAAATTCAGTTTGTTTATTTATAAAGATCACCGCGAAATGACTAAGGAATAAATACGAAGTTCCTCTAAAACAATATCGATATATCATG
>JASAMY010002944.1:0-42595 GCA_030248085.1 Paralinhomoeus sp. GSCO2_6 | reverse complement strand
CCCCCTGGTCTTTTCCTTTGGCTTCGAGCGTCGGCTCATCGAGTGAACGCCCCCCCCCGCCTATTCTCTCTAGACCCGGAATTCTTGAGTCTGTCCGTGTCGGCAAAACCAAAGTACAAGTCCCGCGTCCTGCTCATGGACCACTCGCGCCTGAGCCAGCCGGACTACAGGCTCCAGGACCGCAGTCTGCCTCAGCTCGTCCAGCCTAGAGTCGACTACAGCTTCGGCGTCAGCAGCCGAAACAGCACCGTGATCGTTGCCGGAGGGACGCGGGACGGGGTCGCCGTCAGCAGCGTGGAGCTGTGGCGCGTGGACGCCGACGGTTTCACACTCGCCAGCCCCATGCATCTGGCTCGCAGCAACGCCGTCTCGACCATCACGCATGGTGAGGAGGGCCTTGCGCATGCCAGTAACGGAGGGACCACTATTTTTCCACCCCCCCCCCCTATAATTTCCCAAGGGACCTTCCTTCACCTCGTCTAAAACGATAAACGTGAGTAAATGTTGGTGTTTTCAGTGCTTTTTAGTGTTCTATGAAAATAAAACAGCTAAATAGCACTATTTAAAGCCCATTTTGACCCATTTTTGACCAAAAAGCAAAGACATAAGCCAAAAAAATGGTTGGCCACCCCCACTTTTTGCTCCAGCTACCCCCTCTTTCCCAAAAGTGCCATTTACCACACCCCCCCCCACACTCTGACAGACCCGGTTACAGGAATGCGCCAGATTCACTTTCCTTCATCCCACGTTTCATTCGCCTGCTGTGTGCTTCAGACGGGAGTTTCATGGTTTGCGGCGGAGTGTTGGGCTCCGTCGAAGAAACCTGCGAACTGTTCGACTTTGTCACCGAGCGGTGGACGCTGCTCCGGACGTCCTTGCCGGGCGACAAGTGCAGGGTTCTCAAAGCGTTTTCAACGCAACGAGGTAGATTTTTAAACATTTCTCTTAGAGTACTTTTTGCTGCAGGGCGCTCAAACGCAAAACTACGACTGCGCGACCATAAAGAAGAGCGCCCCGCGAGCGCGGAACGGCGTTTACACTCTGTCGGTCAACGGCAGGGTCGTTCAGGCCTATTGCGACATGGCCGACAGCGGCGGAGGGTGGACCGTGTTGATGCGGTAGAAAACTCGAAAAGCACCTTGGTCTACAAGCACTCGAGTCTAAAAATCGCTTCACAGGCGGTCAATCGGCGACGTGGCCTTCCACAATCGCAGCTTCGAAGAGTACAAACGTCTGTTCGGCAGCCTCAATGGCGACTTTTGGCTCGGCCTCGACAGCTTTCACGGCTTGACCTGCTCAGGTACACAACTCGTGCGGGATTGTCATCTGAGCAACAGTGCAATTCGGTGTGTGCAACAACACTTTTCGCTGCGCTTAGGCGAGTCGCAAAGAGTACAAATTCGGGTGAAAAAGTGCAATGGCGAAGAGGCCGACGCGGTTTACGACGGCTTCGAGGTCTGCACTGCGCGTGCTTCTCCTCCAGCGCCTTCATGGCGTATGGTCACGTTGTCGTCCTGAACTTTAGGTCGCGTCCTCTCTGAACAACTACAAGCTCACCAAAGGAGAGTTCAAAAGCGGACGCCTCGGCGACCACTTCGGCGGCGACAGTCGGTCGTTCAGTGCAAAAGACGCCGACAACGACGCCGACTCGCGAAATTGCGCGGTCGCGCTCAAAGGGTGTGCTCAACATTTGATTTTGGATTATTATTATTATTTTTTAACTTTATATTGACACCACCACACAGCACAGGGTGGCTCAGTGACCTCGGTGTAAGAGAGTTGAACCAACGACCACGAGTGCGCCGAGCACGACGCCTTGCCACTGAGCCACTACGCTCTTTGATTTGAATGAATGACCTTTGGGTTTTGGAGAATCTTTTCCTGCTTGCTTAAGCGGTTGGTGGTACGGCGACTGCTCCGCCAACAAGCTGACTGGACCGCTCGCTCATGATTGTTCGGTCGAATGCGATGCCTGCGGCGCACATTGGGGACCATTCACTGGACCTCGCGAGAGTGCCAAAGAAATGTCGATCAAAATTCGACCAGTCGCGTTTTGACGCCGTTTTCTTACCCATCGTGTCGATGATGCAGTACGATGTTGTGAGGTCGTATGCGGTGATCCAATCAGAATTTCTATGACAGTGGAAAAGAGAACGGAACCCGCACACTTTTTTTGAACGCACAACTTGTGAAAGCACACAACACAATAAAACAAACAAACTTTCAGATGCGCCCTGTGCTGTTATCTCATACATTTCTGTATCTTTTAAAATTCCCGTAGTGCACATTTACCGTAAAACCTCCAATACAACCCCCTCCAATAGTGCCCCCGGGTATGGCAAGGTTGAAATAATAGAGCCCCCTCCAATAGTGCCCCCAGGGGTAAGGAGTATGTTGTGCCATGTGCCTTTTATGGGCAAAAATATAGTGGTAGGTACATTTATATCCTGCATACACACTACTACTAACCAATAATAGTACGTTTCAGCAACTATTAACGGTAAATCAACCATTAAATGTGGAAAAAGTGATCAAAATCACCGAAAAATCGGCAATTTTGACAGCGAAACTAGCATTACCATTCAAAATTTTTAGGTTGAAATAATAGACGCCCCCCCCCACCCCCTGCAATAGTGCCCCCGGGTAAGGAGAGGTTGTAAAAATAGTGCCCCAGGGGCACTATTGGAGGATGTACGGTATGATTCGCCCAAGCAGAACAATAGTTAGACTATAAACAAGCCAAAATTAAACAAGAAATTCATCAAATCTGCTGTTTGATGTGCATGAATTGCTCTTTGTCTCGTTCTTTTTTATGTTACTATCGTATCCTGTTTTGATTCGTCTTTGTGGCGTTTTTTTTAAATTTTAGGTCTCTCAGCTCATCTATGGCTCCTATTTGCGAGCAATACTAAAAAGTCGAACATTTTGCACCTATGCGAGTTTTATAAAAGAAGTTGCGATGCTCAACTCTGAACAGAAGCGTGCGTTCATGTGCAATGTACCGTAAATTCTCCAATAGTGCCCCCGGGGCACTATTTTTCAACCTCTCCTTACCCCGGGGCACTATTGGAGGGAGGGCACTATTGGAGGGGGGCTTCTATTATTTCAACCTAAAAATTTTGAATGGTAGTGCTAGCTTCGCTGTCAAAATTGCCGATTTTTCGGTGATTTTGATCACTTTTGCCACATTTAATGGTTGATTTACCATTAATAGTTGCTGAAACGTACTATTATTGGTTAGTAGTAGTGTGTATACACGATATAAATGTACCTACCACTATATTTTTGCCCATAAAAGGCACATGGCACAACATACCCCTTACCCCCGGGGGCACTATTGGAATGGGGGGGGGGGGCTCCATTATTTCAACCTTGCCATACCTGGGGGCACTATTGGAGGGGGCACTTTTGGAGGGGGGTTGTATTGGAGGATTTACGGTACATGGTAGTTGTGATGGAAACCAAGATTTCTAACCAGTTTGTTATTAAAAAAATGTTTTGTTGCAATTGTTTGTTTTTGTCGAATGCGTTTTGGTGACGATGGCACTTGTAATCTCTTTCCCTACAGAGAATTGTTTTGATAACGAGGATGATTTCACAGTTTTTTTTTCGATTCAGAAAGGAAATGACGATTCGCTTGCAGAAACGCACCCTCTGGTCATGTGGATTCGTCATTCCTAGCTGCACCTTCGGCATAATGGCCACCTTCACCCGCCAACTGACTCTTGCTATTGTGTAGGTGGGATAATTGCGCACTGCGGGGTGCCCATTCTGGCTCATGGCACGGCCCTAGCACTTCCGGTGAACTGCGAGGCGGGTCGAGCAAACACCGAGCCACCGAGTGTCACCACTACGTGACTGTAGGTACAGCACATCGTCTCGAGAATTTGCGAGCGACTTGATTGCTGGACTACCGGTATACATATTTTACGTTGAGCACAATCGATTGTGCGTTAGAGGAAGGAAACCCAAAATGTTTGGGCAGCTCAAAAAGTGGCACACAAATCGGCAGAGCAGGAAGAAATCAACCGAAGGAGAAGGGAGTGAGGCCTTAGACCGGGTGAGAGAACTGTACACACACACGACACGTACGTCAATGGTACACAGCTTGGAAAACCAGGACTGTTCAATTTTGACGTGGTCTTAAACTAAGATACCTAATCATAAATACCTTGTCCAAAACTAAACAACTGAAAATTAATAACCTTGTAATGCCAAGTGCGGGTGCGGCACTGTATTTTAATTCATGTTTGCATTACTTTTTGCAAAATTTTAGATCGCTGCAAAGTTTGACGTCAGACCCCAGGACATGATCCTGTTGCGAACGCTCTTTGAAAGCGTAGACAAGAATGGAGATGGTCACCTCACTTCAGAAGAGATCGAAATGGCCATGAAGAGCATGGGCCTTCCCGCACAGATGACCAGCATTCAGCGTGCCGTCAGGTGACTGCTTCTAGCTATGGACTCCAACATGAGAACAGACAAACCATTTAAAAACCAAATCAAGACGTGACTCACGATGCATTAGAAAAATCGATATTTTTGTAGACAATGCGACACGGATGGAAATGGTTCGATTGAGTTTGAAGAATTCGTTGAAATGGTTGTCAAAAAGCTGGTAACGCGCGTTTTTGAAACGCGGCAGCTGATGGTGAATGTTTGTGTGCGTTTAGAAAGGCAACGATGAGGACAAAGATAAATTGGAAACGGTTTTGGAGGCTGCGGCGGAGCAGCAGAACCGATAGTGACCTCGGTAGTGCATCAACCACGTTTGGATGGACACTTTGGATCGATATTTGGATGCTCGGGCCTCGACGTGCACGGTGTAGTTGTGACTGTGATACACTAACGAGCATACATGTACACATACATAGACCGATATTTGAACGTTGATTACCAATCTGTCTTGTAACTGCTGTTTCGGGCGATCGTACCTGAATATACTGTATACGTGTACAGTCGGTACGTTTTCGCGATCGGATGAAGGTGTTTTTCGTACAAGTTTTTGTTAGGAGTGTGTACGTACTCAGCACACATACACCGGGACGAAGTCCGGGAGCGTTTGGAGCGCCCCTCCCCGGGACGCCTACCGTGACGGAGTCACAATCTCGACAATTTCCTGGAGTTTCTCCAGTCGCATTGGTGTTGCTCCATCGTTATGGGGCGCTTTTTGATTTTTTTGAACTTTGTTTTGACGACAACCACCGACACAGCACAATAGCCATACACTGGATCACCAGATCACAGGGCGGCGCCTTATACATAACAGTGGGCGTTGTTGTGCCGTGAGGAGAGGTGGGCCCCCACCTGGCACTGATTTTTGGCCAAAGCCACGGCACAGCCAGAAACCGGAGCAATTGCGGGTTAACTCCTCGTCCAAAGGGAGTTGTCGTGGTTTTGCCCAGCAACGAATCGAACCCCCGACCTCGCGGTCAGGAATCCAACGCCTTACGGACTACGCCACGGCCACAGCGCTTGTCATAGGTTCTACGGTGCCCTTTGGAGGGGTGGTGGCCGAGTTGGCTGGTTCGCGATTGAGGTCGGCTCTGCCGCTGTTTGCTCCTGTGCGCTCTGTTTGCCACACCCATTTGTACGTAAGCGGTTTTGTCGCTGCTTCCCCCATTGTGCTTCGACTTTGTATGCACAAGGCCCCCTTCTCGCTCGAACACTCCATTGGCAAATAGGCAAATAGAGACGCAGGGAAATATTCATCAGTCAACTACAACTATGTAGCTACATTACATGCCTCCCTCTATGCCGACCCTCTATAAGCTGACTGTTATGACGCCTACAGCGACTGAAATGGAAAAGAGAAAGCTGCTATATGCGGTTGAGTTGGGACTATCCGTTCTTCTGTATCTTCCCTCCTTTATGTTTTACGCACTTTTTCTGAAAGTCCTCACTTCCAATCGAAAGACGAAACCGTTGAACAACAGCTTCTTCTTCCTCTGCATCTTCGTTGGTTTGGTCGACTTTTGCGCACTGTTTTATTACAATCTCAACTTTGACTGGCTCCTGCGCTTTGTGAACTGGAGGAGTCGGTTGTGCACCACGTCCGTTTTCGCACTGAACTCTGTAGATGCCTTGGAACCCGTTCTTTTCGGCTGGCAGTGCATCGGCGTGACACTGATCGCTTTGAACCGATGGCTGGCTATCGTTTTCCCAACTAAAGTGAGCCAGCTACCGTAAATCCTCCAATAGTGCCCCCTCTCCAATAATGCCCCTGGAGGCAAGAAGTACCATATGTACGGTTTGCGCTATACATGGACACAGACCAAGCAGTAATTTCGTGCAAGCGGTGTGTACACAGCTACACCCATTAATTTCAGCTACCTACTTAGAAGAAACGCAATACTACAACTCCAATAGTAGGTTGAAAGCATGGTGCCGCCGGGGCACAATTGGAGGATTTACGGTACACCAACCAAACGGGTTTTGGTGAGAACAGTTTCAATCATGGTCCACCAAACTCCTAGGACGTTCCAAACAAGGTTTGGCTGTTCGGTGTTCTCTGCGCGTTAATCGGTGGCATCGCAGCCTATGCGAACACACTGCGGCTCGGCTTGATAGTTCGCGATCCTGTAACGATGGAGTGCGACAACGACGTTGCCGCTTTGGTTTGTCTTATTGAATCAATTGATGGAAACTACAACGTAATTTAGTGAATTAAAAAAAAATGTCATCTTCAATCTTAAATTGAAAGTTGGTCAAAAACAATTGGTGAATGGAATCAAATCCACGCCCTCTGGACTACGGCTACGGTAGCGTTGTTTTCAAAAGTGCACACAAACGGGAATCGTTTCATTTTAGCGGGACGTTCTGCAGATGCTAACGATGCCAATAGCGGCTTGCGTCGCGGTGTGCTGCGTCTGTTACGCGTGGGCCTTTGCCGCACTGTTTCTGAAACGGAAAACCCTTGCGACAGCGAAGAATAACGACAGCACGCACGCCAATGTAAAACTGGTCGTCAGCGGGGCGTTGGTCGCCACTCAGATGCTCGGAACCGTGGCACTCCACTGGTTCATTATCTTGGAAATTGAAGCGCGGAGACTGCACTGGGTGCACGATTTGTTTCTGGGGTGAGCAACGTTTTCCGAAAAATCGATAGCTGTTCATATAATGTTGCTTTAGACAGCGGTTGTTCGACGCCCTATTCGTCTGCATGAACCCATACGTGGTCGTGGCCATGTCACAGCCGTGCAGGCAGGCGATAGCGAAAGAATTCAAAGGATTTTGTGATTTCTTGAAAATGTGCAAGTGATCGCCTTGGTGAAATGATTCAGCGTGCTGTTGCTTGCGTGCATGCATGCGTGCGTGCGTGCGTGCATGCATCGCAAGCGAGCCTCCGTGCGTTGCCAGTAGAGATGGTGAATACACACCTACAAGTACAACCCTACACAAGAACAAGAAATCGGGCTACCATATCGCTCGTTCTATCCCAGTATACATACCGTGAATCCTCCAATAGTGCCCCCGGGGCACTATTTTTTCAACCTCTCCTTACCCGGGGGCACTATTGGAGGGGGGGGGGGCACTATTGGAGGGGGGTCTATTATTTCAACCTAAAAATTTTGAATGGTAATGCTAGTTTCGCTGTCAAAATTGCCGATTTTTCGGTGATTTTGATCACTTTTGCCGCATTTAATGATTGATTTACCGCTAATAGTTGCTGAAACGTACTATTACTGGTTAGTAGTAGTGTGTATACACGATATAAATGTACCTACCACTATATTTTTGCCCATAAAAGGCACATGGCACAACATACCCCTTACCCCCGGGGGCACTATTGGAGGGGGGGCTCTATTATTTCAACCTTGCCGTACCCGGGGGCACTATTGGAGGGGGGGCACTATTGGAGGGGGGTTGTATTGGAGGATTTATGGTATACAGATTGGGTGTACACGCAGCCCCAAACACTAAACAGCATCAATGTACCTATGTTGTTTGCAAAGCGAGGGGGTTGAGTGGGTAGCCACATCTCTGGCAAATTCTGCCAACTACATAGGGTCCCCTGGCCGTACTCAGCAGGTGCTAAAGCACTAAATCCGCAGGTGGAGTGGGGATGGGGGCTGGGTAGATGCCCAGATTGTAAGCTTTTTCACTAAAATAGCCTCAAAATGGCTACTATTTCGTTTTTAAATGTGGCCAATTGTGTGTAGGGGCCAGAAATTAATTACCTAGATGGTCAAGGGAACCGGACAGCTAGACCCTGTACTCAACCTACGCAAAAATGGTTCGTGCACAGTGTGATGCAGTCTGCACGCCGCACGCGATAGTGCAGCGGCGGCAAGCCTATCAGTTTGACACGCAAGCGACAAGGCTGACCGCTTGTCGTACCCAAATCACATATAGACCTTGATTAGACACTTGGCAATTCTAGACACCAAGCCCAATTGCGTGACCAGCTGATTGACTAGCTGCACTGGCGCGCGTCACGCCTTTCGAAGATTCCCCACCCGCCCACACTTGAGTTCGTGGCTTTCTATGGCTGTACGGAACGCAGCACCCCTGTTCACGTGCAATTGGTCTACCTTGCCTAAAATCTACATTTAACATACTTTTAATCGCGAACACCAAATAGAGTGTTGGGCATACCGTAAATCTCCAGTACTGCCTGGGGCTCTATCTACTTACAAATGCGCCTTACGTACGTGTGTGTGTGTGTGTATGTATGTTTCGAGTAAACTCGCGAACCGCTTGACGTACGTGGACGCGCGATGGCTCGATCGAATGCTCGCGACCCCGAGATGGTCATGGGCAAGGTCGATTTTTGATATGCAAATTTGTACCGCAGTTATGGCGCATTTTCAAAGTTTGCAGCACAGATTAACACTACCAAACGAATTGCACATGGATGAATTGCATATCAAAAGACTCGCCTCGACGTCACGAGTCATTTGAACATGCTCCCGCATAATTATGCAAATGAAATTATGCAAATTATGCAAATTCTGCTGCCAACTGGCTGCGCAATTTCACCCACATGGGTGATGTTGCGTGGTCAGTTGACACCTTTCGGGAGCAGGTCACTGCTAATGGGTGAAAGCCTCAACTGCTTTTTGAAAAAATACTGTAAGTGTGAAACATTGTATCTTGCGTAATTGGAAAATGGAAAATAAACTGTGCATTTATGAATAGCATATCAAATGACTCGGCTAGACGTCACGAGCACTGTATGTGTGGCAACGCACGCATGCAAGCACGCACGCACGCGCGCGCGCATTGGCACGCACGCATGCATGCACGCACGATATATATATATATATATATATATATATATATATATATATATATATATATATATATATATATATATATAATATATATATATATATATATATTATATATATAAATATCTACATATATATGGATATATGGATATATATACATTCATGCACGCACGCACAGGCTTATGTCAAAACATACGTACACGCACGCACGCACGCACGCACGCACGCACGCACGCACGCACGCACGCACGACGGACGTACACGCACGCACGCACGTGCACGCACGGACGCACGCACGCTCGCACGCACGCACGCACGCACGCACGCACGCACGCACGCACACACGCTCGTACAGAGGAGCACAGAATTTGGGCCAATTTCTGCCAACAGGGTGCACGCCCTCACGATCAACAGAGCAGCAGTGAATTTGGCGCCACCAACTGTCAACGGGGTGAACGCCCATCACGATCAACAGAGCAGCAGTGAATTTGGCGCCAGCAACTGTCAACGGGGTGAACGCCCATCACGATCAACAGAGCAGCAGTGAATTTGGCACTACCAACTGTCAACTGTCAACATGCACGCACGCACATACGTACACGCACGCACGCACGCACGCACGCACGCACGCACGCACGCTCGCACAGAGGAGCACAGAATTTGGGCCAATTTCTGTCAACAGGGTGAACGCCCATCACGATCAACAGAGCAGCAGTGAATTTGGCGCCACCAACTGTCAATGGGGTGAACGCCCATCACGATCAACAGAGCAGCAGTGAATTTGGCGCCACCAACTGTCAATGGGGTGAACGCCCATCACGATCAACAGAGGAGCAGTGAATTTTGCGCCACCAACTGTCAACGGGGTGAACGCCCATCACAATCAACAGAGCAGCAGTGAATTTGGTGCCACCAACTGTCAACGGGGTGAATGCCCATCGCGATCAACAGAGCAGCAGTGAATTTGGTGCCACCGACTGTCAATGGTGTGAACGCCCATCACGCACCTGCTTGCACAGCATGATCATGTCGACCATCATATGCTAAATCAGTTGCTTTATTCCTTAATGTACACATGGCGGCCGAAGGCCGCGCGCGCCTCTAGTTCTTTTAAAGGGGACTAGGCACCTCCAGGACATCACAGGGAAAGTGTTGTGCCTGTGTCCCACAACCCCAAGACAATCTATTCTGAATATCAAAATGATCTGATTCGTGCACGATTTGCCATAATTTTGTTTTAAAACATCGAAATTCAATGTTTCATGACACAGTAATTTGTTGGGTAAACGCGCATGCCATTGCTTGCAAAGCGACGTCACCACACACACAGGCAGAGTTGGGCGTAAATTTGGGCAATTTACCAAAATATGCAACAGATGCAACAACAACAGATGCGGATGCAAGCTTAGGCCTAGGCTTCACTTGGGCTTGTTGTTGTTGTTGGATTTGGGGCGACGCTAGGAGGCCGTCAATGGCCCATGTAGCCTACCCATCTCCATGACGCCTTCCCGTCTACAGCCGTATAATTAGCGGAAGACTTTCGGAAGAACGCCATCTGTAATCTAGGGCAGCGATGGCACGAGAAAATCCATGGAAAGGGAAATCCTCGATCTGGCGCCATCAAGAATCGAACCCAGGACCTTGCGCGCAAGAGGCCGGTTTTTTGCCACTAGGCCATGCCGCTGCCCTCACTTGGGCTTAGGCTAGGCTTTGCCAGTGGCGGCGCCAGGATTCAAAGTTAGGGGGGACAGTCCAAAAGTTACAGGGGGCGGTTTGAAAAGTTCAAGCTGTATAGGCCAGCATAACCAGGGTGGGTCCAGGAACATTTTCGGGGAGGGCAAGACACTGGTGATTAATATTTGCAACTGTCCACCAGTGTCTGATGTCAGCTTTAAAAGTGTGGCACACGGAGTAGGCGCAGCAGGCAGGCACCTTTTTGAAAAGAAGAGGTAATAAACGGTCGATACATGAAGATCCAAAATACGTACACCTATGTACATCGCCTTCTCAGAAAACCCAGCGCCGCAGGCAAATTTTTTACTCTGCTGCGTGTCTACTAGATTTTTTTGCTATAGCATACCGTAAATTTTTTATCCTAGTCCTTGGGAGTTGGGAACCTCACAGAGTAGATCCGAAATCTTTCCCATGATTCCCAGATTTTTAAGACACTGCTCAATTGTGGCAGACGCGTCAAAACGTGCACCGAAAATGCCCATTTTTTTGTTAAAATCAGCGCTGTTCCAAAGTTTTTGTCCTCTACATCTTGCGCCGCAGGCGAAAATTTGGCTGTTGAACGTCGTTTTCTTCATTTTTGGCGTCGAAATTGAGTAGAATTTACATGCGCCTCTTCGCGCCTCGTCTCCGCCCTTTGAGGTCAAATTTAAACAGGGGTAGGTGGGTACCCTGTTGCAAAAGCTCAGCAAATTCCCAACACCCGTCAAGCTTTGCATGTCTGCGCTTTTGGGGGAGCGCAGTGCGTGCGATGATGAGAGCGCCTATCTGAGCCTCTCTGAGCCTATGATGAGAGAGAGAGAGCCTATCTACGCGCCGCCAGAACGGGTGAAGCGCGCTATTGAGTGGGTTGCGCTCTCCTTCAGCCATGTTTTTACGGCCCTCCAACCAAAGGTTCTCATTTGAAATTTGTTATGCACATACACTGCACACACAACACAAGCTCTCGTACATGATGGAGATCAAAAAGTTGCAGGGGGCAGTCCAGAAGTTAGGGGGGGCAGTCCGCCCCTCCCTGCCCCTACGTAGCGCCGCCACTGGGCTTTGCTTAGGCTTAGGTTTCGCTTAGGCTTTGGTTTAGGCAAATCAGGGCCTGTGTTGCATCGGTTGCATATTTTTGTAAATTGCCCAAATTTACGCCCAACTCTGCCTGTGTGTGTGGTGACGTCGCTATGCAAGCAATGGCATGCGCGTTTACCCAACAAATTACTGTGTCATGAAACATTGAATTTCGATGTTTTAAAACGAAATTACGGCAAATCGTGCCCGAATCAGATCATTTTGATATTCAGAATGGACTGTCTTGGGGCTGTGGGACACAGGCACAACACTTTCCCTCTGATGTCCTGGAGGTGCCTAGTCCCCTTTAACCTCTCCTTTACCGAGACTATTGGAGGGGGGCACTATTGATTGGAGGATTTGCGGTGGATAGAGAATGAGCAGCGCGAACAGCTCGACTGGTTCGCTGTTCGAAGGCGAAGCTGGCGTGGACGCAGCCGTGGGCGCGAGTCTGTGTCTGCTTTGCTCCGCCTGCACCGTTGCATACGGGCCAATGTTTCTCGCTCTCTGGCGCCTGGCCAAGACCCAGCCCACCTTTTTGCTGTTTCTCAGCAGCGCCCTGGCCGAGCTCTTGATGTTCGGATTGTTCTTCACTCTGGGACTGGCCATAGCGACGCACCACTGGAGCGACTGGTCGGTCAAGCTCTCGCCATGGCTGACCAGCATGGTCACTTCACTGGCCTGGTACGGACTGACTGGTCACTACGCGTTGGTCGCCGCCAATAGATTCTGCGCCTTGGTCTTTTACAAGCGCAAAATCGAGAGGATCTTTACGAGGAGGGTGACACTCCTCTGCAGCGCGACGGGTGCGCTGAACATACTTGGTTGAACGAACGGACCCTTCATCATGCGTATAGGGCCATCTGTAAGTCTGGTAGCCCTAATAAAGCTTCCTTGCGCGCTTCTTCTAGTGTACGTTGCTAGCGGAATCTCCGGAGGCTACGAAGGAGTAGATCCGAAATCTTTCCCATGATTCCCAGATTTTTAAGACACTGCTCAATTGTGGCAGACGCGTCAAAACGTGCACCGAAAATGCCCATTTTTTTGTTAAAATCAGCGCTGTTCCAAAGTTTTTGTCCTCTACATCTTGCGCCGCAGGCGAAAATTTGGCTGTTGAACGTCGTTTTCTTCATTTTTGGCGTCGAAATTGAGTAGAATTTACATGCGCCTCTTCGCGCCTCGTCTCCGCCCTTTGAGGTCAAATTTAAACAGGGGTAGGTGGGTACCCTGTTGCAAAAGCTCAGCAAATTCCCAACACCCGTCAAGCTTTGCATGTCTGCGCTTTTGGGGGAGCGCAGTGCGTGCGATGATGAGAGCGCCTATCTGAGCCTCTCTGAGCCTATGATGAGAGAGAGAGAGCCTATCTACGCGCCGCCAGAACGGGTGAAGCGCGCTATTGAGTGGGTTGCGCTCTCCTTCAGCCATGTTTTTACGGCCCTCCAACCAAAGGTTCTCATTTGAAATTTGTTATGCACATACACTGCACACACAACACAAGCTCTCGTACATGATGGAGATCAAAAAGTTGCAGGGGGCAGTCCAGAAGTTAGGGGGGGCAGTCCGCCCCTCCCTGCCCCTACGTAGCGCCGCCACTGGGCTTTGCTTAGGCTTAGGTTTCGCTTAGGCTTTGGTTTAGGCAAATCAGGGCCTGTGTTGCATCAGTTGCATATTTTTGTAAATTGCCCAAATTTACGCCCAACTCTGCCTGTGTGTGTGGTGACGTCGCTATGCAAGCAATGGCATGCGCGTTTACCCAACAAATTACTGTGTCATGAAACATTGAATTTCGATGTTTTAAAACGAAATTACGGCAAATCGTGCCCGAATCAGATCATTTTGATATTCAGAATGGACTGTCTTGGGGCTGTGGGACACAGGCACAACACTTTCCCTCTGATGTCCTGGAGGTGCCTAGTCCCCTTTAACCTCTCCTTTACCGAGACTATTGGAGGGGGGCACTATTGATTGGAGGATTTGCGGTGGATAGAGAATGAGCAGCGCGAACAGCTCGACTGGTTCGCTGTTCGAAGGCGAAGCTGGCGTGGACGCAGCCGTGGGCGCGAGTCTGTGTCTGCTTTGCTCCGCCTGCACCGTTGCATACGGGCCAATGTTTCTCGCTCTCTGGCGCCTGGCCAAGACCCAGCCCACCTTTTTGCTGTTTCTCAGCAGCGCCCTGGCCGAGCTCTTGATGTTCGGATTGTTCTTCACTCTGGGACTGGCCATAGCGACGCACCACTGGAGCGACTGGTCGGTCAAGCTCTCGCCATGGCTGACCAGCATGGTCACTTCACTGGCCTGGTACGGACTGACTGGTCACTACGCGTTGGTCGCCGCCAATAGATTCTGCGCCTTGGTCTTTTACAAGCGCAAAATCGAGAGGATCTTTACGAGGAGGGTGACACTCCTCTGCAGCGCGACGGGTGCGCTGAACATACTTGGTTGAACGAACGGACCCTTCATCATGCGTATAGGGCCATCTGTAAGTCTGGTAGCCCTAATAAAGCTTCCTTGCGCGCTTCTTCTAGTGTACGTTGCTAGCGGAATCTCCGGAGGCTACGAAGCCTGGCTCTGCGGCGGCGGCAACGGGGTGCTCATACCATCGTTTTATGCCATTGGACCACTGGACATGGAGCTCTACACAGACACCGGAGCCTACTTGGTCGCTCTGATGACCAACTTGGTTGTCTTTGCTGGCACGGTGGCAATCTATGGTGCCCTCATTTTGGTCATCTGTCTCTCGCCAGAGCACAGGAGGCTGTTTACAGGTACATACGCGCGTTCTACTACAACGGACGAACAGAGAGCGTACCTGTAGCAGCAAAGTACAAGGTTTTCGTATCGAATTTCGGTTTGGTCCAAATTTTGGTTTATCGAAATTTGGCCCAATTGGTCACTTTTGTCCATTTCCATGTTATGTTCATTTGCGTATGGCGGTGGGGCTTCTACCCACTCCCCGTAGAGAGGCACCTGGCCCAGCTGGTTGAGCGATTCCGCTTTTCCCATGCCAGAAGCTCGGCTAGGCTTAAACGCTTGCATTAGTTCGTTTGCTTTTTTAGGATTATTTGACTTCATTTTAAAACAATCCGGTCCCAATCTTCACAACAGCTGGTCCCAAGGTTCTAGTCACGGCAGCCAATGCGTGCGTCTTCTTCAGGCAGGGAGCAGGGCGCCAACTTCTCGGCGACGCAGCGCCGTCTGCTGCTCGCCTGTCTCACGAACGGCACGTTCTTCGTCGCGTTGGACGCCCTCTACTTCCTCGACATCATGACGACCAAGTGGGACGTCCTGCTCCTGTTCGACGTGTTCATGGTCCTGAACGCCTTCAGCAACGCCGGCCTGCTACTGCTCTTCAGCAGTTCGCTCAGGACCGAGGTGTGTTCACATTTTGGCTTCGACTCGAGTCGTGTGTCACGGACTCACGGTGCGCAATGCAGTCAGTACAGGGTGGCCCACCCTCGCCTTCCTCTGTTTGATCGAGTATATCTCAGGAGTGTATGAAGCGATTTTGATGAAATTATAAACACTTGTAGTAGTCAGTCTAACTTGGACTTCCTCCAAGTTTCAGCCAGATCTATCGCGTTGTTCGAAAGTTTTGCGCAAAATAAAATATTATCGGTAAACTGCGTGTCTTTAAAGTACTGTAGCCAAACTTTTTAAACGAAACAAGTCTTTCCGCCCCAATGTCGTGGCAAAAATTCTCGCTGGAACAGCGCGTTTATCTTGTAAAACAATTTTATAAAACTGACAGTCAAGCTGAAGTCATTCGTCGCTTCAAAGCTGAATTCCCAACGACAAAGCCTCCATCGAACCACACGGTCTCTGCGACCGTAAAGCGCTTTGAGGAGACTGGCTCAGTTGGAAATCGTCCCCATCCGATGCCAAAGCCAGTCAGAACTGCATCGACGGAACAGCGGGTCTTGAGCGCGATCGCAAAATCGCCTGAGAAGTCGACGCGGCGCCTCTCAGCGCAGGTTGGCGTTCCGAGGTCAACCGTTCAACGAGTCTTGAAGGACGCTGAGCTGTGGCCCTACCGTCCGCGTTTGTTGCACGCTCTTTCCGAGGACGATCCTGACCGCCGAGTCCAGTTCTGCGAGTGGTTCCTTGCAGAGGCCCGAGCTGATTCAAACTTTGTTGACAGGATCATTTGGACGGACGAGGCGATTTTCAAGCTCAATGGACACGTCAATCGGCACAATTGTGTTTACTGGAGTGCCCAAAATCCCCACTTCGTTGTCGAGAAGGACTTGAACAGTCCAGGGGTGATGGTTTGGATTGGGATTTGCTCGAGTGGTCTCATTGGCCCGTTCTTCTTTGAGGGCACCGTGACTGGAGCGTCTTACCAGTATCTTAATGTATCTTATCTATCTTAATAATATATCAGTATCTTAATACTCCCAGTATCTTAATGTTAGGTAGTAGTACATATTATTATTTACATAGCTACCATATTCATTCTAATTACCTCAAACTTTTGACTGAGCAAGTGTGGAACGAGATCGCCACTTTCCCTGATCTCGACGCAATTGTCTGGCAACAGGACGGCGCTCCTGCTCATTATCATCAGGACGTTCGTCAGTTTCTCGACGACAGCTTTCCAGACAGATGGATCGGTCGCAGGGGCGCAATCGACTGGCCTCCACGGTCGCCAGACTTGACTCCATGCGACTTCTCGGTCTGGTCAATTCTGAAGGAAGTCGTGTACGCCCAAGGGTGCAAGTCCGTCACCGAACTGAAAGAGGCAATCGAAAATGCGTCGGCGCACTTTGACGCTGAGCTGTGCTCGAGAATATGCCGATCAGTGATCAAACGTTACGAACAATGTGTGATTTTTGACGGCGGTCATTTTGAAAACTGAAACGACACTCGATTTCTCTAAAACTTGGAGGAAGTCTAAGTTAGACTGACTACTACAAGTGTTTAAAATTTCATCAAAATCGCTTCATCCACTCCTGAGATATACTCGATCAAACAGAGGAAGGCGAGGGTGGGCCACCCTGTATTACACCCTTAATTGGGCAGGAATTGTACAATTTATATTTGGCCCTACAGACGACGTCTGTTTTAGTTATTGAAGATTGTTGGATTGGCCACAGAGAATCGTGCGAATCGTGCGACCCTATCGCACAACAGAGCAAGAGCGAAGCCCTAGGCTGTAACTGTGATAACGTCATGCGTACTGTAACTTGGTCGTAACGGTGTCACGACGAAACTATGTAGCAAGTTGGCCAATTCTCATCGTCATCGTCGTCGCGTCATTGTGAAGTGGTTCAAACTAGTCGCTACAACTCAGGACACCTGCTACAAACAGGTGTTAATGCTATAAAAGCGTGTATTGCCTTGGGTTGATAGTTCGCGATCCAGTGACAATGGAGTGCGACAACGACGTTGCCGCTTTGGTGTGTCTTATTGAATCGATTGATAGAAATAACAACGTAGGTAATTTTGGGAATTCAAGAAGAGTGTCATCTACTCATCTTCAATCTTGAATTGAAAGTTGGCGGAAACAATTTGTGAATGGCACGATGGGAATCGAATCCGACTATGGCTACGGTAGCGTTGTTTTCAAAAGTGCACACAAACGGGAATGGTTTCCTTTTAGCGGGACGTTCTGCAGATGCTGACGATACCAATAGCGGCTTGCGTCGCGGTGTGCTGCGCTGCGTCTGTTACGCGTGGGCCTTTGCCGCACTGTTTCTCAAACGGAAAACCAAATGTTCAGTCCTTCACCTCGGTATAAATCGCAAGGAAAGATCAAACTACAGTGTAGGAAGAACACAGCTATCTACGGTAGAAACTATGCGTGACTTGGGCGTCACTGTTTCCAAAGATCTTCGTTTCACTGAACATTGCAACCAGATTAGTAAGGCTGCTGGTCTAAGAGCGTCCGCAATACTAAACTGCTTTCACACTAGAGACTTGAATGTGTTAAGAGTGTTATTTTGCGCGTTTGTTAGAAGTAGTCTTGAATATGCTTCCCCGTGTTGGAATCCGGTCATGGTTGGTAACACAAGGCAGCTGGAGTCAATTCAGAGAACTTTCACCCGAAATATTCCGCAACTACGCCATTTGTCATATGATGAACGGAGCGAGCGCATTGGTCTTCCCCTCCTTGAACTGCGGCGGCTACATGCTGATTTAATCTATGTCTATAAAATAATTCACAAACAAACTTCCAACAAATTTGAAAATTTCTTTACCTTAAATAGAGACAGCAGAACGAGGGGGCATAATTTTAAACTCCGTCCACAAAAACACAACACTCAGTATAGAGCGCACTTCTTCTCCAATAGGATCATTGCTGCTTGGAATGCCTTGTCGGAAGGAACGGTCAACTCCAAAACTATCATTACATTTAAACATAAGCTTCTAAAGGAAAACTTATCCCAATTCCTAAATGGTTAGGTTATAAAATCACCTTTTTGGTGTCACCTAGCCATGTCTCGCACGTGTTAACGTAAATAGTTGGCGGGCGTTGCACTTCCATCTCTCCTAGGTATTTGCTTTGCTAACTGTGGACATTTGTACTCTGTTTGTTGTGACACACGTGTGACCATGATTCGCTCGCTCGCTGTGCTTCGCCTTTGTGCCTTCGTACTGTCGTACACCGTGCTTCGACGAATAAAAAAACAAACAAACCTTGCGACAGCGAAGAATAACAACAGCACGCACGCCAACGTAAAACTGGTCGTCAGCGGGGCGTTGGTCGCCACTCAGATGCTCGGAACCGTGGCACTCCACTGGTTCATTATCTTGGAAATTGAAGCGCGGAGACTGCACTGGCTGCACGATTTGTTTCTGGGGTGAGAGCCAACGTTTGCTGGGTCTTCAGTCAGAGAACTGATTTGCCATTGGCGTGCCGAAAGAACGAAACAACACGCACGCAGGCACGCACGCACGCACGCACGCACGCACGCACGCACGCACGCACGCACGCACGCACGCAGGCACGCACGCACGCACGCACGCACGCACGCACGCACGCACGCACGCACGCACGCACGCACGCACGCACGCACGCACGCACGAAGGCACGCACGCACGCACGCACGCACGCACGCACACACACACACACACACACACACGCACGCACGCACGCACGCACGCTCGCACGCACGCACGCACGCACGCACGCACGCACGCACGCACGCACGCACGCACGCACGCACGCACGCACGCACGCACGCACGCACGAAGGCACGCACGCACGCACGCACGCACGCACACACACACGCACGCACGCACGCTCGCACGCACGCACGCACGCACGAATTTTTGCCAATAGCTGTTCATGACTTTAGACAGCGGCTTTTCGACGCCCTGTTCGTCTGCATAAACCCATACGTGGTTGTGGCCATGTCGCAGCCGTGCAGACAGGCGATAGCGAAAGAATTTAAAGGATTTTGTGATTACTTGAAAATGCGTAAATGATTGCGAACGCTGAAATGATTCAGAATCCTGTAATTCTTTTGAAACGGCAACCCTCAAAACTACACTCTACTCAACCAACGCAAAAATGATTCGTGCACGTACATGTAGCAGCCCTCATCCGTGAGCAACCGAGAAGCGATGAAAGGCTGACGGTTTGTCGTACCCAATCCAATATGGCTCGATTGAGATATGTAACCTGGCAATTCTTCACCAAGCCCAATTGCGTGTCATGCTGATTGACTAGCTGCACTCGGAGACTCGCGTGCGGCACGCTTTTCGAAGATAGATCCCCACTTCTAATAGCTTTCTACCCCTTACGGAACGCTTAGCAGCTAGCACACATATTCAATTGTGCAATTGGTCTACCTTGACTAAAATTTGCATCAGAACATAACTTTAATCGCGAACACAAGGTAGAGGGTTAGACACTCCGTAAATCCTCCAATAGTGCCCCGGGGATCTATTCTTTAAACTCTCTTTACCCGGTGACGACAGAGGGAAGTGGAAGGGGGCACTATACTTTCAACCAGGGGCCAACCTGGGGGGTACTATTGGAGGATTTTCGGTAGATAGAGAATGAGCAGCGCAAACAGCTCGACCGGTTCGCTGCTGTTCGGCAGCGATGCGGGCGTGGACGTAGTCGTGGGCGCGAGTCTGTGTCTGCTTTGCTGCGTCTGCAACGTTGCCTATGGGCCGGTGGTGCTCGCTCTCTGGCGCCTGTCCAAGACCCAGCCCACCTTTCTGCTGTTCCTCAGCAGCGCTGTAGCGGAGCTACTGATGTTCGGATTTTTCTTCGCTCTGGGACTGGCGATAGCGACGCACCGCTGGAGCGACTGGTCGGCCAGGCTCTCGCCATGGCTGACCAGCGCGGTCATGGTACTGGCCTGGTACGGACTGACTGGTCACTACGCGCTGGTCGCTGCCAATCGGTTCTGCTCCTTGGTCTTTTACAAGCGCAAAATCGAGAGGATATTCACGAGGAAAGTAACACTATTCTGCATTGCGACGGGTGAGCTCGGTACGCGTGGCCGAACGGACACCGGATGCGGTGATGCGCATCCTGTGAAACTGTGCCGGTGCACCCACCCATAGCGCCTGCGTGTTCTAGTGTACGTTGCTGGAGTAATCTCTGGTGGCTACGAAGCCTGGCTCTGCGACGGCGGCAGCCTGGTGCTCATACCGTCGTTTTACGCCATAGGACCACTGGACATGGCGGTCTACACAGAGACAGGCGCTTACTTGGTCGCTCTGATGACCAACTTGTTCATCTTTGTCAGCACGGTGGCAATCTACGCTGCCCTCGTTTTGGTCATCTGTCTCTCGACAGAGCACAGGAGGCTGTTTACTGGTACGCGCGTTGTACAATACAATACAATACTCACCAGCCGACGCGTCCGCATTCTCCAGGCAGGGGCGAGCAGGGCGCCAACTTCTCGGCAACGCAGCGCCGTCTGCTGCTCGCCTGTCTGACGAACGGTACGTTCTTCGTCGCGTTGGACGCCCTCTACTTCCTGGACCTCATGACGACCAAGTGGGACGTCCTGCTCCTGTTCGACGTGTCCATGGTCCTGAACGCCTTCAGCAACGCCGGCCTGCTACTGCTCTTCAGCAGACCGCTCAGGACTGAGGTGAGCGCGCCCGCCTTGACCTTGCTTCCAGGCGTGCGAAGCTGCACGTTGTATGTGGTTGTACTTTGGCCATACATTGCATACGCATTACACAGCTAACCTTACACATTGTACATTACTTACGACGTCTGTTTTACCTAGGTGTTGAAAATTGTCGGATGGGCCGCAGACAATCGCGTGGCGACTCTATCTCACGGCCGAGCAAGAGCCAAGTAACGCCCTGGAACATCTCATGAGAAAGAGTTGCAGATTCGTTGAAACGGAAGTGGACGTACCCATGGTGCAGCGCCAGTTTCAGTAGGGCCCTAAAGCGCGCATTGGCCTCGCTACGAATCGAAGTTGTGGTTGGGGATGCTGGGGGAGGGGTGGCACTTATTAGTGTCCCAGTCTCTCACTAATATCCATGTTCTGCTGAAAGCGCACACATGTGTTACATACGGTACCCCAAGTGTATTGGAAACGCATTCTGCACATTGTACACCCCCCCAATCGTATATGTATGTCTATGAGCAATTCTTGCTTCCATTGAATGAAACTAGCCGCTTCAACGCAGGACTCCTGCTTGCAAAGTGCTCCAAAGTGGTTCAATATCAATATTTTCATGTCCTCTGTGATGACTCATCATCAATACAATGTGTCATAAAATCATGCTGCAAATGCTCAGTTGAAAAGTAACAATGACAAATCTGTAAAGTGCTGCAGCAAAAGCCAAAGGAAGTCAACCAATGCAACCAATGCACTTCTGCAATACAGGAGAACAGTTTACCTTTTTTGTTGTAACGCTTTATTCTTGCGTCATTACTTCTCCATTCATTACATTCGATAGTAAAAATTTGGCACTATACCATCTTTAGCAGAAACACCATAAATCCCATATTTAGGGGCGGTGGGCTAATTGTTTTAATAAGCCATTCAGAGCCAGCTAATAATAATTGGCTTTTTTGTAATCTGCATGGTTGCTCACATATGTTCATGCATCGTGATCTGCAGGCGCAGTGCTGCAGCTTCCCGATCGGCTTGTGCTGACTGACTGACTGACTGCTCAGTAGTCTGCTATAAATAATTGCACCGCTCAACATTTGAGCGCCATTGAGAAACTAAATAATACATTTCTTCTGAAGGTCCTTGACCGCTCTGTAGAACTCCTCGAAATTTGTGAACGGCCTCTCTTCCTCTTGGAGCGACTTGCCAAAGCGGCGCTCTCATCTTGCCTGCTTGTGCAAGGCCTTTGGACCTGCTCTAAGCTAGGATCGCTGTCCGACGCTTCCGATTACCTTCCGGCGCGCCGTGGGCGGGCGTTTTTCGGCGGGCTTGGGCTTGAGTCTTCCTTACGTCGTTTTTTGGCAAAACACAATTGTTGCGCCCGCGTTCGCTGCGTCCGAAACCTAAGCGAAGCCTAAGCCTAAGCGAAGCATAAGCCTAAGCCTAAGCCAAAGCAAAAGCCTAAACATGGACCGGACTAAAGCAAAGTCTGGACTAAGCCTAAGCAAAGCCAAAAATTAAGAAAGTGTTCATCGGACGCAGCGGACGCGGACGCATCAATTGTTTTCAGCCGTTTTCAACACAAAAAAACCAAAACAACGCACCACAAAAACGCTAACACTAAAGCATGATCACACCCCATCCTCAGGCTTAGGCTTAGGCCCAGGCTTATACGCTTAGGCTTACGCTTAGGCAGACCCGCGTGTGCGTGCGTGTGCGCGCGCGAGTCCGTGCGTGCGTGCGTGTGCGCACGTGCGTGCGTGCGTGCGCGAGTCCGTCCGTGCGTGTCTGCGCGTGCGTGTGCACGTGCGTGCGTGCGTGCATGCGTGCGTGCGTGCGTGCGCGTTCGCATAGGTATGTTCGTGCTTTTTTACCCTCAACTTGCAACATGAACCATATTCCGTGCGTACATGCGTGCGTGCGTGTGCGCGCGTGCGTGCGTGCGTGCGTGTGCGCGCGTGCGTGTGCGAGTGCGTGCATGCGTGCGCGCGCGTGCGTGCGTGTTCGCATAGGATTCTTTGTGCTTTTTTTGCACTCAACTTGAAATATGCAACAACTTGCAACATTTACAATTTGCATATTCAATGTCTCATATCTTGTGATTACAGTATCTCACAGAAAAACGGATGTGATATTCGTGATCGGCATGGTCGATTACATATGTCCCAAGCAGATTTGACACTGAATTCCCAAATTCGATAAAACGCATATGCGCAATTTGCATATCTCCCAGATTACGGTAGCTGCGGAAAATCTGGCCACTGTATGATGGTGAAATGTGCCAAGCCAGCTGCTCACAAAATTTCAGCTCAATCAATTCACCACAACTCTCTGCGCTGCATTGCAGACAGAGCCCACAAACAGCCCTACTACTGTAGAAAAGGATAGTGCTATATCTTGTCATTACTGTAGCGGATGTGAAAACGAATGCCAGAGTCGTGATTAGCATTGTCAATTACATATGCTCATACTGTTTTGCACCCCCAATTTGCAACATTAACCATCCACAGTTTGAATATTCAATGTGATGTATCTCGCGATTACGGTATCGCACTGGAAAACGGGTGTGATATTCGTGATCAGCATGGTCGATTACATATATACCAAGCAGAATTGACACTGAATTCTCAAATTCGATCAAACACGTATGCGAAATTTGCATAACTCACGGATTACGGTAGTTTCAGAAGTGCCACTCTTATTTTCACGGTGAAATGTGCCAAGGAAGCTTCATACAAAATTTCAGCTCAATCCATCCAGCACAACTCTCTGGGCTGCGTTGCAGACAGACAGACAGACAAACATTGTGCTTTAGTAATATAGATGCCCCACTGAAGCAGCGAAAAAACTTTTCTTCTGTAAGTAGGTATAGTTACTTGAAACGCACTTACTGCTGATTTTCCAAGCTTCTAGCGCATTTCCTTGCTATTCAGTAAGGATCCTTCAGTAAGGATCAGTTGCTTTATACCCGTGAAAATGTGCTTTATACCCTACCCTACTCTGTCATGCAGTGCATTCAAAGGATAAAGACTGCGAATGTTGCAGGAAATGGTCACGCAAATGCACGTAAAGGGACAACGACACACAGCGCTATCAGGGCGCCGCTCTGTCACATTCGCTATCACTATCACTATCACGATCACAATCACTATCAGGGCGCACGCTCTATCGCTATCACAATCGTCTTGGTAGGGCTATCACGTGCGTGCGTGCGTGCGTGCGTGCGTGCCGGTGCGTGGGTGCGTGCGTGCGTGCCGGTGCGTGCGTGCGTGCGTGCGTGAGTGCGTGTGTGCGTGCGTGCGTGCGTGCGTGCGTGCGTGCGTGCGTGCCGGTGAGTGAGTGCGTGGGTGCGTGCGTGCGTGCGTGCGTGCGTGCGTGCGTGCGTGCGTGCGTGCGTGCGTGCGTGCGTGCGTGCGTGCGTGCGTGCGTGCGTGTGTGCGTGCGTGCGAGCGTTCGTGCGTGCGTGCGTGCGTGCGTGCGTGCGTGCGTGCGTGCGTGCGTGCGTGCGTGCGTGCGTGCGTGCGTGCTTGCGTGCGTGCTTGCGTGCGTGCGTGCCTGCGTGCGTGCCTGCGTGCGTGCGTGCGAGCCTCCGTGCGCTTCCAGCAGAGATGGACACCTGAATACACACCTACATCCCTACATATACAAGAACAAAGAATCGGGCGTGTGGTGTTGAAGATAGTGTTACGGTGACATTATGACAAGTAGTTAGGATGCTGCGCATAGCCGCCTTACCTCTAGTGCGCGTCTATTAGTCTACTGTCTATTATTATTAGTCTATTAGTCTCAGGAGTCCTACTGGTAAACTTTAATTGTACTCGCATCGCAAGATATGGCTCGTTCAATACCAGTTAATTGAGTACACACCGTGCGCCCGTATCGTCCAAACACTGTTGTTTGCAAAGCGATGGGATTGGGTGGTGCGCCACATCTCTGGCAAGTCCTGCTAACTAGGATCCCTGGCTGCACTCAGCAGGCGCTTTTGAAGTACTGAAACCGCGGGTGGAGTGTGGAGTGGAGGAGGGCTGGGTAGATGTCCAGAATGGAAGCTTTTTCACCCAAAATATCATCTAAGTGGCTAATATTTGGTTTCCAAAGATGTGGCTAATTGGGTTGAGAGGCGGGGAATTACATAGTTAGGTGGTCAAGGGAATCGGACAGCTAGGCTGTACTCAACAACCAACGCAAAAATAATTCGTGCACCGTGTTGCCTGCACGCTGCACGCGATAGTGCAGCGGCAGCAAGCCTATCAGTTTAACACGCGAGCGAGCGGCAAGCATTGAAAGGATGACCGCTTGTCGTACCTATATGTACCCAATGCGCCTCGATTTAGATGTGTAACCTGGCAATTTTATCGCCTAGCCCAATTGCGTGTTCTGCTGATTGACTAGCTGCACTCGAAGACTCGCGTGCGTCACGCTTTTCGAAGATCCCCCTGCTTCAGCTCGTGGCTTTCTATGCTCGTACGAAACACTTAGCACTCCTGTTCACTTGTACAATTGGTCTACCTTGCCTCAAATTCAAATGTTTAATCGCGCAATTTCAACATACTTTTAATCGCGAATACAAAGTACAGATTGTTACGCATACTTAAGAATGAGTAGCGCGAACGGCTCGACCGTTCCTCCGCTGCTCGACAGCGATGCGGCCGTGGACGTAGTCGTGGGCGCGAGTCTGTGTCTGCTTTGCTGCGTCTGCACCGTTGCATACGGGCCGCTGGTGCTCGCCCTCTGGCGCCTGGCCAAGACCCAGCCCACGTTCCTGCTGTTCCTCAGCAGCGCTGTAGCGGAGCTAGTAATTTTTGGATATTTCTTCGCTCTGGGACTGGCCATAGCAACGCACCGCTGGAGCGACTGGTCGGCCAGGCTCTCGCCATGGCTGACCAGCATGACCATGTCGCTGGCCTGGTACGGACTCACTGGTCACTACGCGCTGGTCGCCGCCAATCGATTCTGCGCCTTGGTGTTCTACAAACGGAAAATCGAGCTGATTTTTACGAGGAGGGTGACGCTCTTCTGCATCGCAGCGGGTGGGCTCCTCGACACGGTCTCACCTCATGCGATGCGTATAGTGCAATCTGTAAATCCGGTACCCATAACAAATATCGCGTCTTCCAGTTTACGTTGCTGGAGGCATCTCTGGAGCCTACGAAGCTTGGCTCTGTGACGGCGACAGCGTTGCGCTCATACCGTCGTTTTACGCCGTGGGAGCACTGGACATGGAGCGCTACGCAGAGACCGGCGCCTACTTGGTCGCTCTGATGACCAACTTGTTCTTCTTTGTTAGCACGGTGGCAATCTACGCTGCACTCATTTTGGTCATTTGTCTCTCGACAGAGCACAGGAGGCTGTTTACCGGTGCGCGCGTTGTACACTGCACAGTCGTAGAGTGTGGCAGCAAAGTATGTATACAAGCGTTCTAGCAAAATTTTTTTTCTTAGCGAATTTTGCTAGAATGACAATTGAGTAGACGGAAATGCTTGCCACACTACTCTTCAAAACCAAAGCTCCATGTCAGAAGCTCGGCTAGGCTTAGACGCTTGCCACGGACCTCATGTTAACAATTGGGAGCTTCACAACTTCTGGGTCCCAAAGTTCAACCGGAGGTACCTACTTAGGTATGTACCCCGTCTTCTCCAGGCAGGGGCGAGCAGGGCGCCAACTTCTCGGCGACGCAGCGCCGTCTGCTGCTCGCCTGTCTCACGAACGGCACGTTCTTCGTCGCGTTGGACGCCCTCTACTTCCTGGACCTCATGACGACCAAGTGGGACGTCCTGCTCCTGTTCGACGTGTCCATGGTCCTGAACGCCTTCAGCAACGCCGGCCTGCTACTGCTCTTCAGCAGGCCGCTCAGAACGGAGGTGTGTCATTATACATACATTTCGGCTCGGCGACAGTGCGCAATGCAGTCAGTGTTCTACCCTGAAAATTACACCCTTAAGCTTCTATACTTGTGCCCGGATGACCACGTCTGTTTCAGCTATTGAAAATTGTCGGATGGAGCGCGGAGAATCGCGTGACGACTCTATCCCACGGCCGAGCAAGACAGAAGTAAAGCCCTGAAACTGTGATGACGTCACACACGTAACTTCGTCGCGTCACGACAAAAGTACATAGAAGGTTCGTCGTCGTGAATCGGTGGGCCTCTAAGTCTCTCCCGGGTCGGTGTTGTTCGCCGGCGCTCGAGATTGCTGCACTCTCGTACATGTACACATACGTATGCACATTGTGCGCTTACAAAATCCGCTGTGCGCTTTTCACAGTGTGCGGCACCGCTTTTGCAGTTCCGTTTTCTAAGCCGGTTATGTAGCTTGTCGTCTTCCCACTTCAAATACTCGCGCTCTGAGCGCAAGAGGATTTAGTTCCAGAAGAGAGTTCCCCTGCCAAAGTTCTGCCCTGCGGAAGAATGAAGCCGGCCAGAGAAAATGTGATTGGCTTTGATGAGCTGCTGGAGGCAGTCGGATCCTTCGGGTGGTGGCAGTGGTCAGCGGTGGCGCAAATTGCACTTGTCGCCGCGTCCGCGGGCGCGCTAATGATCGGGGTCACCTTCCAGCAGATCACGCCACCCTTCAGCTGCAACGCGCCAGGTCTCAGAGATCAATGGACGGTGCAGCAGAAACTCAACATCAGGTTTTGACTTTTTATTGATCACAACCCGTAATGTATACCGTTCACGCATAGACACGGGCATACAAAGCCCGATTTATAATCGTCGGACCGTCCGCGGACTCGAGTAGGCCCAACTTTTTATCTTTTGTCCCCCAGACTCGCGTGTCCGGTGCACGCGTTTGAAATTGCGCCGCCTTGCGCAAATCGCGCTCAGCGCCAAAAACGGAAATAAGCAAACGGTTTTTGTTTCGATTCTTATATCTAGGTGGCAATTTAAACAGTGTCATTAGATTATTTTCGGGAATTTTAGACAAATTGACAACTTTTTAAATTGTGTTCGCACTGTAATTACATTGCAATTGCGTCACCTTACTGTGTACTTCAATTTTAAACCGCATCCGCAAAAATGTCTACCGGTCATGAATCATAGCCGGGCATTTGCATGTCCATGTCCGTGTCCGTGTCCGGTGCAAGACGCTTGCTTGCTTCACACACAATTCACGCAAGCTACATACAATACAGACGCGCAGCTTTACATGCCAGACATCCAATGTTGCAGTGCAGTGCATTCTTCGTGTTTTAACCTTTAGCTCGCCAACGCAAGCGCAGTTCTTCGAAAACTCCGCTGCAGGGCCGCAGCTGGACGCGTGTCTTTACTATCAGTTCAACTACACTGTGCTGCCGGAAGAGTTTGACGCAGCGTACGGCACTGTGCAACGCGAGAGGGCTGAGAATGCTTCCACCGTTCGCTGCGATTCCTGGAGCTACGACCGCAGCATCGACATGACCAACACGCCCATTTCTCAGGTTCCAAACAGCGCGGTAAGCCCACGGAATTTCCGGAATTTCGTTCAGTTCGACTTGGTCTGCGATCAGAGATTCGGCTACGAAAACACTCAGTCGTTGTACTTTGTCGGATGGATGATTGGGAACGCGCTGACCGGAATCGTGGCCGACTGGTGGGTTTGACGGTCGTTGTTATTGGATTTGGGGCAACGCTAGGATTCCGGCAACGGCCCATATAGCATACCCATCTCCACGACGCCTTCCCGTCTAGAGCCGCATAATTAACCAAAGACGCTTGGAAGAATGCATCTAGGGCAGCGACAGCACGAGAAAATCCATCGAAAGGGAAGTGCTCGATCTAGTGGCTCCATCAAGACTCGAACCCAGGACCATGCGCGCAAGAGGCCGATTCTCTACCACTAGGCCCTGTCGGGTTCCGAGGCTCGTTCGCGTGAGAAAAAGTACTGGAGCTGTGAATGCAGGCTGGGGAGGAAGCCAGCGGCAATCATGGTGATTCTCTCCTCATTCCTGGTCAACGTCGCTCTGGCGTTTGCGCCCAACTATTGGTCATTCGCAGTGGGACGCTTCTTCGGAGCATTCACAGCGACATCCGTGTCTCCAATTCTCCTGACATTACGTAATGCATTCGGTACACAATACAACTTCCTTGTATGCTGGCACTAATACATATAGGTACACATCTATGAAACAATACCGTATGTAACAATATACACATCTAGATACCGTAAATTATCCAATAGAGCCACTCACCCACCCACCCATCCAACCACCCGTAAGGGGTGTTATGCCATACACGCTACTACTAACCAATAATAGACGTTTCAGCAACTATTAACGGTAAATCAGCCTTAAAATCGGGAAAAAGTGATCAAAGTCACCGAAAATCGGCAATTTTGTCAGCGAAATTAGCATCACAGATTTTCGGGTTGAAAGTATACAGCCTCTTCAGTAGTGAACCCCTTCAACGGTGGCCCCGGGTAAACTAAAACTAAAACTTTCTAAACTTTATTTTGACGACAACCACCGACACAGCACAATGGCCGTAAGCTGGATCACAAGATTACAGGGCGGCGCCGTATAAATAACAATGGGCGTTCTTCTGCCGCGAGGCAAGGTGGGCCCCCACCTGGCACTGATTTTAGACCGAAGCCACGGTACAGCCAGAAACCGGAGCTGTGGTTTAAACCCCTTGCCCAAGGGGGTAGCCGTGGCCTTGCCCAGCAAGGAATCGAACCCCCGACCTCGCGGTCAAGAATCCAACGCCTTGCGGACTACGCCACAGCCCCACAAGGGGGTAAGAAGAGGATGAAAGAATAGTGCCCATTGGAGGATTTCCTGTATGGTATGATTATGTACGCATGTAGCTGCACACGCATGATTACCGTAAATCCTCGAGGCGGGCGTTCATTGCAGGGCGTTCATTGAGGGATTTACGGTATGTACAGTCATCAGTGAAGGTAGCCTATAGTAGGTGCAGTATCTAAGCCTTTATGTTTCAGTGATGGAACTGGTGGGCGTGGAGTATCGCGGTTGGGTGGGCGGTCTTTACTTTCTGCCCTACTCCACTGTTTACGTTCTGCTGCCTTGGCTGGCCTTTTTGGTCCGTGACTGGATCTGGTTGCAAGTTCTGACCAGCGCACCGTTGGCCTTCGGTCTCGTCTTCTTCTTGTGAGCTCCTGCTGGTGCTTTTTACTGACTTTCAATCATTGGTCAACGTTTGTTGTTATTGGATTAGGGGAAACGCTAGAAGGCCTGTGTACCATACCCATCTCCGTGACGACTTCATGTCTAGAGCAGCATAATTAGCCAAAGACATTCGGAAGAACGCCACCTGTAATCTAGGGCAGAGACGGCACGAGAAAATCCATCGATAGAGAGACGTCCTCGATCTAGTGGATCCATCAAGAATCGAACCCAGAACCGTGCGCGCAGGAGGCCGATTCCCTACATACTACCACGAGGCGCTAGGCTGCCCATGGTCAAAGTTTACATAAAATCACGAATTACAGTACCCTGCCGGAATCGCCGAGACTACTGCTGGTTCACGGCGAGGTGGAGAAGGCGAAGAACGTGTTGAAAAGCGCCGCCAAATGGAACGGGAAGGAATATCCGGAAGACACCCCACTGGAGATGGTATCCAGGAACATGAGGAAAGATGTAAGGCAGTTGCCAACATTACACGCATCGTACAGGCCAGCATACACAAACGATAAGTACACCGCAAATGTAACTATGCCGTAGTGCACCCTGGTCAAGGAGCACCCTAAGATTTGCGTCATACAGGGACACAAATCAAGCAGTAGTTACACACGTATGAGTAGGTCTCATGGATTCTAGTCCTGGATGCTAACCACTACACCACACTCGCACGCCTCCTATTCCACAAATCACGCATGATAAGCCAGGAGACCCCAATAGACAACCAACTCCAATAGTGCACCGGGTAAAGAAAGGTTGAAAGCATAGTGCCCCGTGGCCCTACTGGGAGATTTACGGTGTGTCGGTATGCACCGTAGACTCTCTAAAAGCACACATCAATCTACAATTTATGATGTTTTTCAACAACACCGCAATATTGCGTGCAGATGGGCCAGTCCGAGTCGTTTCTGCGCGTCTTCAAGTTCAAGGGCGCTCTGCCCCAGTTCCCGCGTCTCCTCTTGGTCGTGCTGGCCACCTTCTTCGTGTGGTGCGTGCTCCAAAACCCCCAAAAAAAACTATATTTTGACAAACCTTAATCTTGACACCACAAACCCAGGGCGAGGAAAACAATCGGGAAGTGGGCGTGCAAGTACATAAAGGGTGTTTTTTTTTAACTATCACATTTCTTTTTTGAATAACTTTTGTTTCCTTTGTCGGATTGTTATCAAATTTGGAAAACTTATACTCAAGACTTTGGGATTTTGTCCGAAAAAAGAATGGTCGAATTCGGTTGAGGATTCCGAGAGTTATAGCGCTCCAAATCAGGTGTCACTTTTTGGGCAGATTCTACAAACAAAATCGTTTGAATCGTAAGTATCCCGTACTGTATGCCAAATTTCAAACGCCAAACTTTGCTTTTGGCTGGCGCAGCTCGTCCAATACGGTCGGCGCACAGTAACACGACTGAAACCGCCCCCTCTCCATCCGCCCTCCCCCACTCCATACCAACCCAACGGCCGAGGTTGTTCGCCATGTGAAATCTGCCCAAAAAAGCGACATCTGATTTGGAGCGCCATAACTCTCGGAATCCTCAACCGAATTCGACGATTCTTTTTTCATACAAAATCCCAAAGTCTTGAGCATAAGTGTTCCATATTTCATAGCAATCCGAAAAAGGAAACGAAAGTTATTCAAAAAAGAAATGTGATAATTTAAAAAAAAACACCCTATATGTAGCTGCTGTTTTATTTCTAAAAAATCAGAGCAATCAGGAAAAGGGACGGAGATTACTGTAACTCAGGGAATATGTGGTAAACATGTGGTCTATGAGGCGTGTGGGTGTGGTGGGTGGGTCCTGGGGTCCGAGACCTGGGTCTGAATTCCAGCACTACAATCACCTGTTTTCCACCATTCTTAAATGCACCTATAGGCACTAAAGTTGGGTATGTGTACAAGTATGTGTGTGTGTGTGTGTGTGTGTGTGTGTGTGTGTGTGTGTGTGTGTGTGTGTGTGTGTGTGTGTGTGTGTGTGTGTGTGTGTGTGTGTGTAGTCGTCGCACTCTCCCCCATCACACTGCAGGTTCTCCATTTCGCTCGTCTACTTCGGCATCACGCTCAACATTTCAAACTATCACGGCAGTCGATTCGTGAACAACTCAATCGCGGGCGTGATCGAGGTGATCGCCTGCCTGCTCGGCATGGCCTTCCTGCTCTTGAGTCGCAAGTACACCGTGCTGCTCAGCACCGCCCTCACAGGCGTCATATTCGTCGCTCTGCCCTTCCTCACGGCAGCAGGTACTCAGCCAAGCATGGTTGTCAATCACCTACCTACCGTAAATCCTCCAATACTACACATTAGGCACGGTACCTTCAACTTGTCTTTACCCGGCGCTTCTCAGGTGATTTAAGGCACTTCAAAGTAGCTGCAGTGTAATTTATTAGGGGGTGTAGCTGCGTACACACCACTTACCGGTCGGTATATTCGTCACTACTGCTTGACTTGTCTCCCTGTCACTGTCAGTATAACGCAAATTATATGGTACTTCTTGTCCCGCCTCCGGGTGCACTATTAGAGGATTTACGGTACATCGATTTTGCAGCGATGCCGTAAATCCTACAATAGTTGAGTGCCCCGCGGTGCCTCAGCGTTTGTATAGAGAAGTTGACTGTATGGTTATCAGAGCAGAGGAGTTTATGCTAAAGGATACCGTAAATCCTCCAATAGGGCCCCAGCCACGGTACTTTTCTTTCTGTCTTTCTGTCTTACAATCTTTTCTGACACGGCAGGCACAAATGGAGGGGGCACTATACTTGTAATCTTTTTTTGTAGCTGGGGTCACTATTGGAGGATTTACGGTACACATCCCAGGCGCCAGCTGCTCGGAATAAAGCCTGTCGTTTCCAGGCAACGCCAACTTCTGGCGCGTCTGCCTCGTGATGGCGGGCAAGTTCGGCACGGCCATCGCCTACAACACGGTGTTCGTGCACACCACCGAGCTGCTGCCCACCTCCATCCGGAGCTCCGGTCTGGCCATCAGCTCCGCCATCGCTGGCGCAGGATCCATAGGCGGACCCTACGTTGTCGGCATCAACAAACTGGTGAATTTTTTTTCAAATTTAATCGGCTCTACTCGACCCCAAAGCGGAACGTCGGACAATAAAATGACAATGTAGAACTGCACAGCATCCGTACGGAGAAGGCAAAACACGTGAAATGGAAAACTCACGAAAATCGCAATGTTAATGTATACCTAAATCACCATCATTTGACTAAAGAAAACAATGCGAGATACCGCTGATACAATATCAATTGTACATCATACATATGCATGTACATGTCCTACTGTACGCTATTGGGATTGAATGAGAAGAGGGGGATTGCTAGGAGATCCTTGGTTACCTCCCCATTGGGAGAGCTGTGCTCACGCAGTATGTACTGTAACTGTATGCGTTCGTACACCCCACACGGTTGTTGTTTCGTGGTTCGTACTACCATTTAATGTACATACATGTACGTACAGGTTACACAATGAAAGAGGTCTAAAAACTTGAATTGAAACGCAGGATGCCAGTTTGTCGTGGCTGGTCGAGGCCATTCTCGCGTTGGTCGCGATCCTATGCGCCGCCGCGATGGCGCTTCTCCCTGAAACCAAGGGCGCGCAAATGTCAGAGACCATCGAGGAGGCTGAAGCAAACTTTCGAGGACAGCGACGACACACTCAACACTAGAAGACACAAATGAATGCATTTTCTTTCCTGAAATACCAATGTATATGGGATTCTCCGCTCACAAGCATAGATAGATACAATGTACAAAACGTGTATTTTGGTATACCCATTGCATAGACCAATGCATTCGATTTTTTTCATTCTGACGTGCGCGTTCTGACGTATGGACCGATTACAACGAAAGCAGGAGCACATACAATTGGAACACTGTAGGTACAGCTACATGGGGATACACTGTACGTGTTATTTAGCACAACAAAAAATTGCTCCGACGATAAATTGTCATTGAAGTGTTACTCTGTCAATGTTTGCTCCCCCCCCGCCATTTGCTTGCAAACCCATTTGCAAAAGCGCTGCTCCCAACCCTGGGGACCTCTCTCTGGCTCCGGTTGCAAAGGCAAAGTCAATCAACTGTGCCAATTTTGGCAAATTGCCAAATAAGCGTGGAGTATATTTATCAAATTAGGTACAGGGTATGCCGCATTCTTATGACATCAATTAACTGGTACTGAAATGGAGAAGGAACAGCTTGTATTTGTTGTGGATCTGGCATTGTCCGTTCTGGTGTATTTTCCATCCTTTCTGTCTTACGTTATTTTCTTGAAGGTCCTCGTTTCCAACCGAAAAAGGAAGCCATTAAGCCACAGCTTCTTCTTTCTCTGCGTCTATGTTGGATTGATCGACTGCTGTGCGCTTTTGAATGAGAATCTGAACTCTGCGTGGCTGCTTCGCATCGTGAACTGGCCCAGTCGGTTGTGCAACGCATCCGTTCCTGCACTCAACTCCGTAGCTGCCTTGGCGCCCGGTCTTTTTAGCGGCCAGTGTACTGGTGTAACACTGATCGCCTTGAACAGATGGATGGCCATTGCTTTCCCAACTAGAGTGAGCTCTAACTTGAGAGTGAGCACCGTGTCACGTCGTGTCAACGTCTAACAAACACACTAGGACGTTTCGAACAAGGTTTGGCTGTTTGGCGTCCTCTGCTCAGTGGTCGGTTGCATTGCGACGTATGCGAACACACTGCGACTCGGTTTGCTGGCTCGCGATCCAGTGACGATGCAGTGCAGTGGTGACGTTGCCGCGTTGGTGCGATCTGCAACTATACAGGGTGTCCCACCCTCCTGTCGCACCTTTTGTCAAAGCATAACTCAAGCCTGGGTGAACCGATTTGAACCAAATTTTGAACAGTTATCGAAAACGGTTTAGCTTAGACCTTCGCCAAGTTTCACTAAAATCGAGCGAGTATTCAACTTTCAAACAGACCGCCTTTCGAATCGATGCATTTTTCACAACGTTTTATCATTGATCGGCAGATTCTAGCGCAAAGGTCCGCCTTCAAAATTCAAAATTCGCCTTAAAAAATTCGTTGCTCAGTAGAGCCAGTCCTAGCTGGTTTTGGCATTCGATGGGGACGATCGCTGACCGAGCCAGTTTCTTCGAATCGCATAACAGTCGCCATAACAGTTTTCCTGGTTGGTAGCTTTGTTGAAAGAAATTCCTCTTCAAAACGACGAATTGTTTCTTTTTCGTCCTCCATCTTATAGAACTGTTTAACAAGAAAGACGCGCTGGTCCAAAGTAAATTTCTGGCTCGTCATCTTACCAAATTCGAAATTTAAAAAGAATTAGTACAGTTTCCATGGGATGGAAAACGCAACATTCTGCTTGCAAAACTGTAGCTTCGAAACGAAGCAACAGATTGGGCTGAAACTCGGCGAAAGTCTAAGCTAAACCGTTTTCTATAAGTGTTCAAAATTTGACTTAAATCGGTTCATCCGGACCCGCGTTACGCTTTGACAAAAGGTGCGACAGGAGGGTGGGACACCCTGTACATACACACGTGTTATGCGTGGTTTCCAAAGTGCAGAAACGTTGTGACTGCGTTTCAGCTGCGATTCATACGGACCATGACATTACCAATAGCCGCATGCGTGGCCGTATGCTGCGCGTGTTACGCGTGGGCCTTTACGGCAATGCTTCTGAAAAGGAAGACTCTTGTGGCGGCCAACAACCAACGGTTGCGAGCCGACATCAAGCTGGTTGTGTGCGGAGCATTGGTGGCGGCCCCAATGGTCGCTACCGTGACTTTACACTGGTGCATTATACTCGATCCTGAGTTGGGGAGAGCTCAGTAGGACGTACAACATGGTCCTGGGGAGAGGAGCGCAGCGTTGCTGGTCACTTTCCAGCGCACGCACGCACGTAGTGTAATGCCTCTCTATGATGCAGGGTTAAAATTCATCGATACATAGGTGCTCTCGGCTTCAGACAGCGGTTGGTCACGGCCCTCTTCGTCTGCATGAACCCATACGTGGTCGTGGCCATGTCACAGCCGTGCAGGCAGGCCATGGCAAAGGAATTCAAAGGATTTTGTGATTCTTTGAAAACATGCAAGTGATCCCGCAGTGAAATGATCCTCTGAGGTGGCCCACAGGTAGGCTGGAATGCGGCCATGGTGACTGATGGTAGTGTACCCGCTCTGTCGAAAGCGGCGCATGTATATCTGCCCTTGGACACGCAGCTCAACAGAGAGCGGGTAGCTCTGTGGTAAGGCGTTGTGCTCGGCGCGCTCGTGGTCGGGGGTTCAACTCCGTTCCACCGAGGCCACTCAGTAATCTCCAGACTGCCCTCCCCAGATTTCTCAGTAGTCTTGACCTACATGTACAGATCTTAGTTTCTGCAGATTTTTTGTCGATATCCTTACGATTTGCGTTCCCAAAATGTGAAAAATTTTGCCTGAGACGCTGTTGACATCTTGCCACACACGCAACAAGCTGGATTTACAAACCTGCTGGGCTGGGACGCTGAGCGCCCCATAGGGAAGGGCAGGCGGGTGTGTAGAGAGGCTTTCCAACTATCTACGCTGGTCGGTGGGCATCGGGTGTAACTGGGCATGGAGTAACTCACCGGTCAGCCTGCAACTATTGTGTGACACAACCTGCACTGACTGCGCTGAGCTTCCAACCATGTTGAATCTGTTCCCCATGCTCCCGAGGTGATTTTGTGGCCGTTGAGGAGCATTTATTGCACAAATATTAAATTTTCGCTTGCGGCACTGTGGGTTACGCGCCCATGAACGGGAGTCCAAGAGTCCATGAACGCAGCCCATGAACCGGAGTCCCAAATTTTCGGAGTCCCAGAAGCGCGTACATGGCCAACAATTCGACCAATTTCACGTGGGGTGCTGTGCTTTCAAGTTCTCAAATTAGGGGAAAACCGATCCATGTGCACCATGTGCACCATGTGCACGAGAGCTTCCTTATTTCGGTACGACATTTTCTCTCCTGTCTCTCGGTCGAATACTTTTAGAAACAATATCAATTTTGTTTATTTGAAATGTTTGCGTCTGTTCTTTATATCAATTCAATGTTATTGCTTTATTTCAATTCAATAATTCAATTCAATGCTTTATTATTTATCTTGTTTTTACTGTTTTAATTTTTGAGTTACACGATACACACAGCAACGATAGATACACTCAATAGTTATTGAGGTAGTAAATTTCAGCGTAGTTCGCGACCACAACGTCAGCCATGTCAGCCAGCCAACGTCAGCCATGCCGGTGCGCGTTGACGAGTGACGACCATACCTGTAACCGGGAATTGGACCTGGGGGGGAGGGTTCGGGGCACTTTCTCGGGGGGGGGGGGGGGTGGGGTGGTGGGGTGGGGTGAAAATCTGGAGAAGGGAGGTCTGGGCAGAAAAAATAGGCAATTTTTGGTCTATTTTTAGTCAAAAATACACTGTAAAAACCTAAAAATAGGTACTTCTTAGTCAAAATACACTGTAAATAACGCAAAATAGACACTTTCGGGTCGATTCTTGCTCAAAAACACTGTACAAAACGCATTTATTTTGCATTATAGTATGTAGTAGAAAGTTTCCAAAAAGTCTGGGGGGGGGGTCTGGGTGGGGGTTCAGGACAACCTGGGGGGGGAGGGTTGGGGAGGGTGTGGGTTGGGTCAAACACAGCACCGGGGGGGTGGGAACCCCCCCCCCCCCAAACCCCACCCCAGTAACAGGTATGGTGACGACGAGCCGCCAGCTCGTGTTACTCGGTCGGCTGGCGTGTCGGCAGTTCTTGTCGACGCTGCTGGGACGACGTAGTCGTCCTGTCCGGCATGGTCTGCTGGCCAGAAGACGGAGAGCTGCGACAGCGCGCTAAGACTGACGTTGACGACGACGAGACGACGAGTCGGCACAGTTGCACGCAGGTGCCGACGCGTTGCTCGGCTGGCTAGCGTGTCCCCTCTCGTGTGCTATCACAGTTGCTGGCGACCAATTACGCTGCAGATGAAGGTTTGCTTAGGCTTAGGTTAGGCTTAGGCTTAGGCTTGCTTAGGATAAGGCTTGCGTAGGCGCGCACGCACGCACACGCACGTGCACACGCGCACACGTGCACGCACGCACACGCACGTGCACACGTGCACACGTGCACGCACGCACACGCACGTGCACGCACATGCGCTCGCGCACATGCACGTACACGCGCACGCGCGTGCACGCGCACGGACTGACAGACAGATAAGAGTGGCGGTTGCCTTCGGTCACCCGATAATCCCCCTCACCCCCCCCCCCCGGTTTAGAGATATGCGAGACAGAGAGACAAGAGAGAAAAATATCGCACCGAAATAACGAAGGCTTGGTGCACATGGATCTGTTTTCCCTCAAATTAAGAAGTGTTGCTGTCTGCCGACGGGAGGACACCTTAGAAAAACACCGTTTTCTTTGCCCCCCTCAGATGGGTTTTGCCCCTCCCAGATTCCAATCCTAGATACGCCCCTGCCAGGTGGGCGGTTCACCTTCCCTCGCGGGAGAAGAATGCCGTAAATGATATACTGATATAGTGTTATTTATGATGCATCGCCCCTCTGCTTTGAATCATGGACGAAAAGATTTGAAAATGCTACGCACACGGCAAAGCAAGCTGGAACGGGTTGCTTGTGGCTCTCTGCTCTTCGGCTCCCCGCGGTTAGACATTTACCATTTTCCGCGTTTCTGCTCTCCCCCAAATAGATTTTGTATTTTGCCAAATTTTTGGAGGCAATTTCCAAAATATGCAACCGATACAACCACAACCGATACAAGGGTTATTGTTCCCGCCTCCAGTTAGTTAGTAGTTACTCAAAGCGAAAGTCGGAAATCGTGTGTTGGAAAAGTCGGAAAGAAAGCTAGAGATGGCCGAGAAAGAGCGGTGCGCGGCGTGCCACGTCAGCTTCGAGAACAGCTTTGAACTACGCGAACACAATCTGTTCGAACACGAGCTCCACGGTGACGACGGCCATATTGCCGCGGTTGGCAGAGAAGAAACCGTCGCGTATGCAGCTGCCTCCTCGCGGTTCGACGTCGACGTCCCTCCTTCCCCTTTGGCGGAGTCGACGCCCGTCAAAAGCCCGCGAAAGAAGCGACAAGACCAACGTCCTTCCCCAGAGAAACGGACCTTGAACCGAGCCGGTGAGGGCGACCATTCGACGGCAGCAGAAGGGGTGTCCTTATTTCAATTATTTATGACCAGCAGTTTGAAACATACGTACCCAAGCAAATCGCCCCTGGTCGAGGTAGAGGAAAATCCTTTGGGTTGGGGTGGGGGGTTTGCACAGGTGTAGGTTGGGTCTCAAGCCAGTGGGGGGGGGGGGGGGTTGAATCGAGAGGGTGGAGGGTCTAGACCCATTTCGGGGGTAACATTTCGGGTGATAAGAAATTTGTGAGGGGGATTCTGTACCGAACTAGCGCGTAAATGGGTACTTTTGTCCAACATGAGTCAGAATATGGATTAAATAGCGTAATGTTTTCAATATAGAGGGGGTTTCCCAGAATTTATCCAGGATGCCGATGGTCAGTGGGGGGGGATGAACCCTCTCTGCCGAGCCCCCTCCCCCTACACCCCTGACCCCACCTATGTGGGTTTGCAGTGTTATTTCGCTATTTGTGCAGGTCGTGCCACATCACGTTAGCAGACAAAAATATCCTGTCCAAAATTGCAAAAAAAATGTGATCTCCTCCTCCCCGCCCTGGAGAGAAATTGTGAAGGGGTAGTTTTAAACTCAGGGTGTGGGTGGGGCGGGCGGTAAGGACTAAGAGGGGGGTGGCTTTTGCAACACTGCTTACGCGATTATTACCAAATATGAAATTTGGACACCCCAACAGGGGCGACAGAGTGGCTCGGACGTCAGTTCTATCAAAAGGCCGCAGAAGTGGGCCAGATCCTATATAATGTCAGCATGGGCACGGTGGAGGCGCGTCGCGCGCCATTCGGAGAGCTGCCCAAGGGATGGTGGGAGGGTGCATATGTGATGCACCTCGGCACGTCGGCAGCACGCAGAGACTGCACCACTGATGGATATGGGAAGTGGCTGCCAATTCGCAGCATCAACTGCTTCCTGCGGCTCAATGAGTTTGGCCAAGTGGCGCTGATCACCAGAAAGAAGGGTCTCCGACAAGACCAAGTCGGTCACGATTACAAGCTCTTGCGCTCCGCCGGCGGCAGCTCTACTGCGAGCACAGCCTTGCTGTGGCTGACTGCAACAAGTCCCTCAGGCATACACGAAATTTGTCTGGTGTCTACCGTTTTCTCCCTCTCAGCCCGGGTTCCATTCTCAGTTTTCACCCCCTGTCCTGTCACGTTATCTTACCCGACGAGAATTTCATGTATGCCCACAGACAGTACATATTGAACGTGGCGGAAACCGCAAAAGCGTCGAGCACTGTGAAGCTGCTGCAGCCTCTTCAACCGGCTGGTGTGCATTTCACGCAACTGGACTTGTAGAATATGGCAAAGGACATGTCTATTTCAGGAGCTGGCCGTAAGGGCGCGACTTGCAAATACGGCGGTCGGCCCGACACGGCGGGGCGCCAGCTGGCAGCGGTCATCGACTCTGAAGACATGTTTGGGAGAGCCGATGAGCGCCCTCAGTGCCCGTGTGGTTGCGGATGGACCGCTCCGTCGAGAGACGAGCGAACGTCCATTCCCACTATTCCCACCGGCCCTGCGACCAAGCCGCACATGGACATGGTGGAGCCGTTCGTGTTGACGTCCGTTGGCTCTTTCCTGAACAAAAAACACCAAAATGAGCGAAAGTGCTGGGGATGCGATGTGAGGTTCTAAGAGCAAAATTCTTGTGGCTTAATTGTGCGCTACTAGGTGCGGATTACGGTGAACGACATCGAGCCGTTCGACCTCATGCTGATCCACAGGGAGCGGCATCCGTACAAGAGGGACGACGGACGCGAAGTGTACACTGCGAGGAAGGACGAGTGCGCTCTACACTTCCGCTATGAGTTCGTAGTTGGCGGTGGAAAATCGCTTGCGAGATGGGCACTGATTGAGTTTGCAGCTGCGTGGTGCCGCGCTACAAGCCGTGCTTTGGCGTTGGATTGTTCACGGTCGACGAAAATGCCGAGCGTCTCAGCGATAAGCACCGGTGTCACTTTCAGGCGCAATTTGGGACTACGCTCAGTTAGGAAGGATCTCTAAATCCTCGTTCTGGTGCTATTCGTACGGGTGGGATTGGTGCAGGTCACATTCGCGAAGATGGATATTCTTTCCATGGTAGGAAATTTTTTTTTGTTGGTCGTATGTGCGTGCGGTGTAGTTGTGTCCGGTGCGGTGTGGTAGATTGCATTCCTTTCCTTCGCTGCATTGCTGCGTTTGTTGACGTGTGGCGAATGTTGAAAGTGAAAGAATTTTTGGGTAAATTCCCGTGCTTCATTGTGCACCAACTCACCACCATAGGTTACTCTTATCATTTTTGTGGCTGGTTTTCAGAACTTTAGAACTGGGAAGGTGGGGGTTGGTTTTCGAGTGGGGTTTCCGCTAAACCCACCCCTCCCCCATGCAGATACCTATTAACAAAAAACGGTTGTTTTTGCGTTCGTTCAAGTGTTTTATGACCGAACACCTAATGTAACGTAATTTAGACCCCATTTAACCCGTAGTTGACCAAAAGGTACATCCGCAATTTCGTTGAACAATTTTTCATTGTGTGGTCTCTTTTTGGTCTGCACCCCCCCCCCTCCCTCGCATCCCCCCTCCCTTTCTCACACGGTTCAGTTTGATACATTGGTGGCCGCCTTCACTAACTTTCGCTTTGAGTAACTGGAGGCGGGAACAATAATCCCTTGTATCGGTTGTGGTTGTATCGGTTGCATATTTTGGGAATTGCCTTTTTGGACTACGACGCTTTGTTTTGGGAAACCTAAGCTCAGTGAACCAGTGAACCAGTGAACCGAGAGAAACACACCATAATATTTTAAATGCGTTGACGCTCAGTGCTTAACCGTAAAATACTAACAACGCGATCACACACAATAGGCTTAGACTCAGGATTTAGGTTCGGGTTCGTGCGAGCGTGCCCGTGTGCGCGTGCCTGTGCGCGTGCACGTGCGTGCTTGAGGCTTGCCTTAGGCTTAGGCTTTTGCTTAGGCTTAGGCTTCAGGCTTGTGCAAGCGCGCACATGTCCACATGCCTGCGTGCCCGCGCGCATGCGTGCGCGCCTGAACGCGTGCACGTGCGTGCGCGCTTGTGCGTTTGTGCAAGCGTGCGCGCGTGTGAGCGTGCGGGCGTGGGTGTCCTTGTGTATCTGTGCGGTGTGTGCCTGTGCGCGTGCGTGCATGTGCTTGTGTGTGCGCCGCGCGTGCGTGCGTGCGTGCGAGGGTGCGTGCGTGCCTGCAGAGAGCACGTGCGTGCACGCCCATGCGCGCGTGCAGTGTTAGGTGTGCAGGCATGTGGACATGCGCGCGCTCGCACAAGTGTG